>JAJJWW010015887.1:0-12030 GCA_023531295.1 Papaver armeniacum
ACCACAAATGATATCCCACTAAACTTTGTGGGATGACTTCCCGTAAAGTCAGCTTCTTTACCGTTGGATGATCAAATCAACGATTAGATTTATATTCAGGAAGTGACACATCACTTTCAGGAAAGCACCCACCACTTTCAGAAACGGACCCACCACTTCCCCAAAGGATTGAACATTATTAGATTCGAGTTTTAAAGACGATCTAACGATAAAGAAACCGCATGAAGCCATCCCTTAGGACCCACCACACGCTTTCGAACGGACCCACCACTTTCAGAAACGGACCCACCACTTCCGCTCAGTACTTATTCACCTTGCAGAATAGGTTTGTTGAGTAACTTTCTAAAACTCATATATGTCTACCTTGATAAGATAAAAGAGATTCAGAACTCATATATGTTACTTGCACGAAAATGATTAATTTATTGGGTTACATACCGCGGTTTGTCCTGGTGAGGAGGGGAGTGGGCCCCATTTCTCAACCCTTGCACGCTACTAACTCAAATGTTAGAATCGCTCCCCTCCCCACAGTTGGATCCGATCCGCAGGACAAACTGTAAGGATAACCCATGGTAAGTGTATCATCTCTCTTACTTGTATTCCAAATGATATTGAACTTTGTACAGTGCGGATCCACATCATGTGTTTTATCCAGGGAGTTATCCGAACGGATGACAAAAAAAGAAATTAGCATTAGGATAGTGGGTCCTTGGAGAACGATAAGAAAAGCTTCTAACGTTCGGAATAGGTGGAAGTAGAAGTGAGTCCTCTGTTATATGTCTTGTGGGATTTATCCTTGAATTTTCTCCCAGCATATGATATTGAAGATTTGACATTGACATTTATTGAAGCGTAAACCATAAGCATGGCTTCAATTAAATTTTCTTTAACCATATTAAAAGTTAAAAATAGTACGTGATTATGCTCTATACTCCGTACCATATGAGATTCTTGTGATTTGTTAGGAATTACATATATCGATTTTTTAAATGGTAGTGTTTGCGTGGCAAGACACTGTAAGGTAAGAGTATCGTAGTCTGGATACAATCTACTCTGTATATTGGTGGAAGTAAAGATGCAAATATTAGCATGTCAAAGTCTTAATATTTTTCCAAATCAAGAAAAAGTAATTTCGATTATCAATCATCATCATTTGGTTTATGTTGCTAACTTTCATATTTAACTCGAAGTTGAAGAATGTGAACATTGTCGTTGTTTTTTAGTCGTTCGTCGCAATAAGGATTTAGTGAAATTTTTGTAGTAGGTTTAGTTTTGGAAATGTCGACCATCGACAAAGGTTTGATACATTCTAATTGTGATGAATTTGATTTTATTACGAGCATTTGAAGATGTATACTATAATTAAAGTTGCAGAATAGTGATCGTTGGGTATGAGATGTGATTTTCGTTGTGATGGTGCTATAGTTTTTTTATTTTTATATAAGAGGCAAGGTTTGAAAAACGGGTCACAGGTGGGGTCACGGACATAGGGCGTGACCGTTATAACATGTTTTGACGGATGTGAGCACGTTTCGGACAAAAAACGCGTTGTTTAGGGAAAAAACGCGTTTATTTGACGTTTTTCTGAAATAATGGGTGTGAAAATGTTTAAATGGAAAAAATAAATAAATTATAATATGGATTTCCTATCTAATGGTTTTAACATGCGTGGAAACGGTTATATCGGGTCTAAATAACGTTGTTACTGCGTATTTTTATTTTATTTGTTTATTCATTTATTTTAAAAAATTTAATTGTAATTCTTAATATTTTATTTTAGAAATAAAAAATTCGTTAAAATAATATTTTTATATTCTTTTTTCTAAAAACGGGTATAACGAGTTTCAAAATGAAAAAAAAAGCTGTCTAAAAAACTTATGTTAAAATGTTGTTTAGACGAAAAAAACCGTAAAAATCAATTTTAGAAAAACGGTTATCACATACGTGAAAATGGATATAACGGGTCTAAATAACATTGTTTTTTATTATTTATCGGTGTTATTTAGACACGCGTATCAGGGACCTTCATGGGCTCGCTATATAAGCGTGACCGTTTTAACGGTCGTTTTTTTCGGAAAAACGGCCGTTTTTCAAACCTTGATAAGGCCCTTTCCTATGGGTGTGGCAAACATTCATGTTTGCCATTTTTTTTCTTCTTGGAAATCCCTAATTTATATATTGATTAAACCAACAGTTACATGGATACATTTTCCTTTTAGCAAAAGGAATACAAACATTAAAATACCACGAAGATCAAAATACTCGATTGCAAATCGAGAACAAGATTTCTTACAGAAACTAAAGCTGAAGATTACATTGATTAAAAAGTAAATAACATCATACGTCCGACAAGAGTTTCTTTCGCCTCCTACTATGCTTCCTTTTACTTCATCCACCGCAAGCTCCAAACCAAGTGATAAATCTATCAAGATAGTGAGAACAACATATTCCAAAGAGTAAATGATGCCCCCTGATTGATCTCGTGCCCTCCGAAGAGGCCTCCATGACAGAGAAATTAAGCAAAGAGAGATCAAGCCGATTTTCCCAGCGGAAAATCGTCCAACCTGTGACTTGAAAAAGTCACAGACACGAACAGTTTTTAAATCAAGGTCGTTAAACCAGAACAGTGAAAGGTTAAGAACTAGAGAAAGATTTGTTTCAAGCAAGTATAGAGGGGGTTCCATTTTTCCTGTTGAAAGATAAATGTTTAGCAACTAGGTCAGTGAGTTAACTCGACAGAATAAATCTACCACACAACGAGCTGACTCAAAGATTTAGGGAAACTAAAGTGCAAATCTGCAAATCAGAAACAAAAGAGCTCAAAGAAGGATTAAGAGAAAAACCAAAGAAGGGAAGAAAGGATTTACCTGGGGGCTTCACTTTGGAGACGCGATTAGGGAAAGAAGCAGTACATAAAGATCAAAACAAAAGATTCATTGAAGAGGTTCTGGAACAACTGTTTTTAGATAGAAGTTCCCAAAACATAAATAAGTAGCATTACAAGTGCCGACAATCACAAGATAAAACGGATCTCTCTTTTAAGGGGTTGAGAAGTCAAAATAAATTTAGGAGCAGGAAGATGCTACAGGGTAAAGAAGGAAAGATTATCTGTTTCCAAAATACTTAAGAAAAACCGATTTGAAAATCAAACGATTAGAAAACAAAGGAGTTTTGAAAAACAAGAAGATTTGAAAATAAGGCCAACATCTTTGAGAAGATTAAAGATGAGTTTTCGAAATACAAAAGTTTTAGAAAACCAATTTTCATTGAAAATGAAGATCACTTCTTATAAAGAAGAGTTTTGAAAACAAAGTAAGAAACTATTTTTAGGCGGACCAAAAAAAAACAAAAAAAACAAAAAAAACGAACAAAAAGCAAAGATTTAGGAAACAAAAGAATCATCTGATCCAAAACTTAAAGACCCCTTGCAAGCTTAAGATCCTTTCCTAGTATCCTGAGACCCCGAGATGGAACGAAAAAAGCAAAACAACTCTCTTACCTCACAGAGAAAAGATAGAAAGATCGGTACAAAAACGCTGCTGCAAACAAATTAAAAGCAGATCCTTACAAATCCCTGTCCTAATCCCCATATCATGTCTCTGATTTAGCCCCCGACAAACCCCGAAGGGTTTACTCAGTAGCCGTCGTCCAAACTGGTTTTTCTTTTTTGGGTATGCCATTTAAGCACCCACTATGGAGCTGGCTAAGTGGCAAACTGGCCACTTAGCCAGGCCAGGTCAAGTTTCCACCTAACGGTCGAGTCTCGACCGCTCGATCAACACTACACCGCTTATTAATTGTTTAGTCGTTTTTTTTTTCTTCTCTCCTATTTTTTAGTTATTATAACAGATTTTTATTACAAGAGGACCCCACAAAATAATATATAATCCCTAAAATTTAATAAAGACCCCACCAAATACAAATACCTAATTTTTTTATTGATAAGAGTCCCACAAAACATAATATAATATACTATTTTAATAAAATTTTCCAGTTTTACCATAACGGGGAAACTAGTATGCCATGCCATGTGACATGACAAAACAACTTTTATACTAACTCCCATAGGAACCTGCCTAAGAGATTGGTGTTGTCGACACAGTTTTTAGGGTTTGCTTGTCTGTGTTGAGTTTAACATCGTCTCGTTGAAAATTAATGATTTATTAGATATTCTCTTGTCCCGTCTCCAATGGATAAACTAAAAGTTTTGGGTACAAAGCAACATAAAAGTGTGCTTTAAAGTAATGAGATTGTATACAGTGATATGCATTCAGTATGTCCAACATGGAAGGTTTTTATGTAGACTCATTAATCCTTGAGCTTCGAAACCCGTTTCTCGCTTTCCCACGGAAAACCCGTAAAATAACCAGTTCGCACCCCTTTCCCCTTCCTTCTTCCTCATCTAACTTCAGCCAGATTCATCAAATCTCTGTGAATCTTTTAATCAAATGAGTAGCTAATTAGCTTTTATAGGTTCTAGTGGCTACTGTTGGCTAGTTTAATCCTAATCAAATATGGATTTACATATTAATTTATGAATACGGAGTTCTCTATGCCTCTGCAACAATATCTTTTCCAATCGATTTATCAACTTCAACACGCATCCTAGTGCTATCTCAGAGAGTTCTTTAATGGCTAATTCAGGTAATCATTAACCTAGTGTTGGGAATTAACGTGTGAAGTTCACCCTAACTGCTCTAATTTGAATACTGTGTTTTGTTAATGGATTTCTTATTAGGGTTTTGACATTTGGCGATTTCTCCTTCCAATTTTTACATCTGTTGCTCCTCAGAAGAATTCATTCTAACCCTTGTCTAATCTAGGGTTTTTTTTTTTAATTTGGATTGTAATAATTCCTGTATTGGAAATGAAATTTTTGATTTTTCTATCTGATTTCCTTGCGCCTCAATCAAAATCTCCCCTATTTAAACCCTGTGTGATAGCTTTGTTTTACCCCATCGTAAGTATCTCATGCTCTGTAAGTCTAGTATTCTTAATCTTTATTTTGCTCTTCCTTTTTCTTGTTCTTCCCATTCTTGCATCATACTTTGTGGCTTTAGTCGGTTTTCTATCTCGTACGTATCATCATGTGTGCTTGGCATGGTGATGTTTCTCGACTCTACGATCAACTGCATAATTCTCTTGTGTTAAGTAATGGGAATGATTTTGTGTTAAGTCAAATTATACCCTATAAGTTTCAAAATACTAGGCGTCTCTGGACCAGTACAGCTCTTGGAAGGTTCATTGCTCCTATACCCACAAATAGGAAAAATTTCGATATTAGAAATGCTCTTATATTTCTATGGAACCTACAGGGAGGGATTTCAGTAAGAAGAACCTCAAAAAGTAGATTTCTTGTTTTTCTTATTCGCTTTGAATTAGAGCATGAGATGAATCGTGTTTTATCTTTGGATACTATGAGGGTCTTTGGGGATTTATTTTGTATTAAAAAGCTAGAAATCTTTGATGATGTTAAAAACTGGTTTCCAACTATGGAGATGTTCTTTATCACCATCCATAACCTCTTCCCTGAGCAAGTCACTAGTCAAATGTTAAGAAGATACTTTTCTGTCAATGGCCATATAACTTCTTTTGGCTTTCCTTTTCGCCATCATGATGGCAGATTTTCTATAAATGTCAAAGACTTAGTTAACATTAGAGATCAAATCCGGTTTTCGGTTAATGCTGAGAATGCTCTAGGTGTTTACAATGGGGTGAACTTTGAATTCCACAATTTCCCAACAGTTTTCTGTGCTTTTTGTGATTTGCTTGGCCATAAAATTGGTGATTGTGTAAGATATGAGATGGCAACAACAACAACAACAAGCTGAGATAAATGCCTATATGGATGCCTTGCAACAACAACAACAACAGGATGCTGAAATACAGAACCAACCAGAAGATGCTCATGCATATGAAGATTTTCAACCAGCTATGGTGCAAGAAGGTATGGAATGGACTGATGACACCCTTACTACCTCCTCAACTAGCTCTCTTGCCTCTGTGGTTACTTTCACTGACTTACAAGGCGAACTTAATGATGAGTTAGTTAGTCAAGAAGATAAAAGCCTTAGTCAAGCAGATTTTCAATAAGTTCATAACATGCTAGGTTTTTTGGACGCTCCTGCCGCATCTGGTGCTGGTGTTACAACAACATTTAATGGCACATCATCATCACAGCATCCCCTCTCTTCATCTGAACAAGATTATTGCAACAATTTGAACACTATGGAAAAGTATTTCAGTGAAGAAAGAAATGGGCCAGCTAAAAGACTAAGGATAAATGAAGTTGATGGAAACTCTTCAGCAACTAATGATAAAGACATAATAGTGATTGAACCTTCTGATTCCAACTTGAACCATCCATATCAGTGGTTTAATGGACAGACAAGCTCAGCTGCTGCAAAAGGAAAAGAAAGGCATACAAACTCCAACTGCTGAATAATATCCATACCTGGAAATACTGCCACAGGAAACCATTAGGACCTATGTACTTTAATCTGTTAGCTTTTCCAAATCTCTATTTTTGTAATTTTGTAATCCTTTTGCTGTTTTTGTAATTTGTAGTTTTTGTTTTATTCCCTGTAAAGTTTTAATAGCCTCTCTGTATAGTTGCTTTCTGTTTTAATAGTAAACCTTTTTTAGTACCTCTATTAGCACTTTGTAATCTGGTCTTAATCCTTCCTCTTTTGTAACCTGTTAATAGCTAGGTATTTTTCCTGTAATCGGAACTCTAAGTTCTCAGTTTTCTTTACAGCTTAGCTCCAAGCCTGGTTTATTTAGTCTGTTTTAATTCTCCTCATTTGCCTCCCATTTGGATTCTAGTTACTTCTTACTTTCAGAATTCTTGTTTTGGTTTGCTCTTCTAGCTGACAGCTTTTCCTTGATTTAATCTAAATCTTCTCTGTCTTTCCTTTTAATTTTCAATTATAGCCACAGAGTTAGATCCTGCCTTTCTGTCTTCTGGTTTGATTTCATCTATGAAGATTCTATCTTGGAATGTCCAAGGAATTGGAACTCCAATAACCCAAGATCATTTTAATCACATAAATTCGTATTATAAGCCTGACATTGTTTTTTTAGCTGAAACCAAAGCACAAACAACAAAAATGGATCCTTTTTTTTAAAAAAGCTCATTTCTTTGACTGGTTTATAGTTCCGTCCGTGGGGATTGCAAAAGGGTTAGCAATTGCTTGGCACAATAATATAGAAATGAATTTGATTTCATCTAACCTGAATGTTTGCTATTTTGATACAAAAATTGGAGAAAAGGAGGTGATATTAACTTGTGTCTATGGTGCAGTGGAAGCGGATGAAAAAATAGAACAATGGACTTACATAGCTCATTCTGCTCAACAGATTCAAACAAACCTTGGTTACTAATTGGAGACTTAAATGTGATACTTGATCCAGACGAAAAACAAGGAGGAAACAAATCAAGTTCCAGCAGCAAATCCTTCATAATACATACAATTGACTCTTTGGGACTTCAAGATGCGGGTTACGAGGGATCTCCATTTACTTGGTCAAACAACAGACAAGGCGGGGCCAATATATGCGAAAGAATTGACAGAGCTCTCACGTCATTTCAATGGACTCAGAACTTTCCAAATACAAAGGTAAGTCATCTTCCTAGGGTCGGTTCTGACCATACCCCTCTTCTACTCGATTCCCACCCGGATAAACAAATCCTACCTAAACCCTTTAGATGCATTAGATCTTGGCTCACCCACCCCACTATTTCAGCTATGGTAGCCAATTCCTGGACTCTACATTCCTGTAGTGATATAAATAATAACTTCTACTCCAAGCTTCAGCTCCTTTCCTCCGACCTTTCCCAATGGAACTCTGATGTTTTCGAAAATATTCATAAGAATATAAAATCCCTAAATAATAGGATAGATAGCCTACATAAATCCGGTAATTATTCCACCAATCTGGATAAAATTAAAATGTTACAAGCAAAATTAGGGTTCTGGTACAACATTAAAAATGACTATTTCCACCAACTCTCTAGGGATAAATTATTCAAGGAATACGACCAAAACACCGAGTATTTCCATGCTTCGGCTTCTAACAGGAAAAGAATTAACTCTATCCATTCCCTAAGAGAGCCTTCAGGCATTTGGATTTCGGAAAGAGATCAAATTTATTCCCTCCTCCTCAGCCATTTCTCCAATATAGGAACCTCGCAGATTCAGAACTACGTGGAAGATCTGTCTAACATTATTACTCCTTGCATTTCTGATGAAGAAAACTCCTCCTTATCTCTTATTCCTTCAAAAAAAGAAATATGGGACACTTTATCCAAGATGAATCAATGGGGAGCCCCGGGTCCAGATGGTTTCCAACCGGGTTTTTTTAAAGCTAATTGGGATATTCTGGGACAGGATATTACAAACACAGTTCAAGATTTTTTCAAAACTGGTTCACTAGACCCTAATTTAAACCACTCATTCATTACCCTTATTCCTAAAATTTCTACCCCTCAAACCTCGGGCGATTTTAGACCCATTAGCCTAAGTAATACTATATACAAATTAATATCTAAAATTTTGTCCAATCGCCTCAAACCAATTCTTAATAAAATAATATCCCCTAACCAATCAGCATTTTTACCCGGAAGACAAATCACAGATAATATCATCATCGCTCATGAGCTTATTCATACAATGAAATCCTCGAAAGCAAAAAAGGGTCATTTCGCTCTAAAATTAGATCTTTCAAAAGCCTTTGACAGAGTGGAATGGAATTTTATAAAATCCGCTCTTTCAGCTCTGGGCTTTAATTCTCCCTGGGTAAATCTCATTATGCAATGCATCTCTACCACTTCATTCTCCATTCTTCTTAACGGCTCTCAAGGGCCGACTTTCAAAACTTCTAGGGGGTTAAGACAGGGCGACCCCCTCTCCCCGTACCTATTCCTTATCTGTGTGTAAATTCTTTCTAGACTTCTAGAAAATGTTGTTTTTGAGAAAAAAATCTCGGGCCTGAAAATTAACAAAAACGCACCAAATATCTCCCATCTATTCTTCGCAGATGATTGCTTCCTTTTCACCAAATCCGATTTGGGGGAGGCAAAAAACCTTCTTGACATTTTATCCAGATTTGGGGAGATAACTGGTCAAATGATAAACCTCCAAAAATCCGGTATTTTTTTCAGCAAAAAAATCCATCCGAAGCATGGGAAAATCATAGCCAAGATTCTAAAAGTCCCTCTGATGACAAAAAATGATAGATATTTAGGTACTCCTCTCTTTTTTGATAAAAAAAGAAAGGATAATTTCGAACCTCTGCTCCAGAAATACTATGACACTCTGCAAAGTTGGAAATCTAAACTTCTCTCACAAGCTGGAAGAATGGTGCTAATAAAATCTGTTCTTCAAGGTTACCCTACTTATCAAATGCAAATCCTTAACCTACCCAAGGAAACCTTGGATCAAATGGATAAAATTCAAAGAGATTTCTGGTGGAACAAGGATAAAAAGAAAAAAAGAGGAGGTTACTTTAAAGCTTGGGTAAACATTTGCAAACCTATCTCTCAAGGAGGACTTGGGATAAAAAACCCACATCTTTTCAACATATCTCTCCTAACGAAACTGGCCAGCAGACTGATTTCAGAACACGATCAATTGTGGGCAAGATTATTGAAAGCCAAATACTTCCCAAACAACCACCCTTTAGAAGCTTGTAGGACTTCGAATCTTTCGTGGATATGGACAAGCATACAAAAAGGTCTAAATCTCATCAAAGGAAATTTTGTTTGGCAAGTTAAAAATGGAGCTTCGGTAAAGATCTGGGAAGATAAATGGTTACCATCAGAAGACAAAATTCAAAAACCAACGGGGTTACTAGGTCCAGTCCCACAAAAGGTAAGTGAACTGATTACACAACATGAAGCTTGGGATTTAGAGAAAATGGATAATTTATTCTCCCATAATATAAAAGAGAAAATCCTTGCCATATCGCCAAATATGCAAGAGCAAGATAAAATTAGATGGCAACACCACGACTCGGGAAATTTTTCAGCGAAAAATGTTTACAATTTCCTCATAAACCAAGATCAGGTAAACACCAACAATGGCGAATTTCCATGGAAAAAAATATGGAAAATCAATGTAATTCCGAGGATCAAGTTATTCATTTGGAAATTAGCTTAGAAAGCTCTTCCCACTAATGATAGATTAGGAGCTCATAATAAGAAATTTATCACAGATTGCCCAATGTGTAATACTCAATCGTCAGAAACAGAACAACACCTGATAAGAGCTTGTCCGTTTGCGAGAGCAATTTGGTTTGGTCTCTCCTTAGATGCAGTTAATACAAGATTTAATACAGACTCTATGATGGATTGGATTAAAGATTGGATCTCGGAATCTGATTTCGCTAAATATTAAGGAAAGATTGCAACAATATCCTGGTTCATCTGGAAATATCGATGCTCAGTAGTTTTTGACAAAATAAACCCAAACCCAAATTCTCTTATTGAGCAAATCAACAAATTCCTACAACAATATCCACAAGAGAATATCAAAAAGACCAAAGAATTTCTACCAACTATGGAATACAAGGATAAATGGTCAAGTTTAGATTCAGACTGGATAATATTCATAGACGCGGCTTTCAAAAAGGAAAACTCAACAATGGGATATGCTTTTATCCTATTCTCAGCGGACTTCGAAACTTTTATGCACATCGCAGCGGGAGCAGATAGGGCTTCATCAGCTTTCCATGCAGAGTCAAAAGCATTATTAAACACTTCATATTGGCTTAGTGAGAATATTCTATCTAGTGTCACATTAGTCACAGATTGCAAGATGTTGGTGGAAACAATTGGAAAGAAAGACAAGATCCCAGATTGGAGCGCGGAGAACACAATAATGAAAACCCAAAAGATCTTGCAAAGACTCCCTCAAGCAAAGGTAAAATATATCAACAGAAGATTTAATGCTGCAGCAGATCAGATAGCAAAAGAAGCTCGGATAAAGAATCTTAACCATATATCTACACAAATTCAGCTAAAGATATCACAATCTAGTGTGATGTCCAATATTTTTGAAAAGAAAGATATTGTAAATCTGATGTTCTTTATTGCTTGATTAATATATTTACTGTTTACATCAAAAAAAAGAAGAAGAAGGTTTTGATGTATGTATTACTCTACATTGAAGATTTGACATTGACATTTATTGAAGCGTAAACCATACGCATGGCTTCAATTAAGTTTTCTTTACCCATATTAAAAGTTAAAAATATTACGTGAATGTGCTCTATACTCCGTACCATATGAGATTCTTGTGATTTGTTAGGAATTACGTATATCGATTTTTTAAATGGTAGTGTTTGAGTGGCAAGATACTGTAAGGCAAGAGTATCATAGTCTGGATACAATCTAGTTTGTATATTGGTGGAAGTAAAGATGCAAATATTAGCATGTCAAAGTCATAATATTTTTCCAAATCAAGAAAAAATAATTTCGATCATCAATCATCATCATTTGGTTCATGTTGCTAACTTTCATTTTCAACTCGAAGTTGAAGAATGTGAACATTGTCGTTGTTTTTTTAGTCGTTCGTCGTAATAAGGATTTAGTGAAATTTTTGTTGTAGGTTTAGTTTTGGAAATGTCGACCCTCGACAAATGTTTGATACGTTCCAATTGTGAAGAATTTGATTTTATTACGAGTATTTGAAGATGTATACTATAATTAAAGTTGTAGAATAGTGATCGTTGGATATGAGATGTGATTTTCGTTGTGCTATAGTTTTTTATTTTTATATAAGAGGCAAGGTTTGAAAAACGGGTCACGGGTGGGGTCACGGACATAGGGCGTGACCGTTATAACATGTTTTGACGGATGTGAGCACGTTTCGGGCAAAAACGCGTTGTTTAGGGGAAAAACGCGTTTATTTGACTAAAATAACTTGGTGTGATAACGGTTAAATAGAAAAATAAATAAATTATAATATGGATTTCCTATCTAACGGTTTTAACATGCGTGAAAACGGTTATATCTAGTCTAAATAACGT
>JAJJWW010015888.1:0-38264 GCA_023531295.1 Papaver armeniacum
GGGTTTCGCTTCCACATGATCACAAACAATCTATATAAAAGTTGAATACGTGCACTTTGTGGTATGAGGAGTATGGAACAAGCATAGGTAGATGATAATTCATAGATTCCAAACCCCTCTAGTTTGTCATGATCTCATTATCATCTCCTGGGGATCCGCATAGATCTCGGAATACTCTAATATATAAATGAAACTATCGGTGCAAAAGGCAAAGAGACAATGATGTACGTGGTTCAAACACTAAGGCCTACATCCAGTGTCCGAGGAGATTCACTATAAAATAAATGAGTTACAGAGATGATCACAAGATCTTGTGATCATCGCCTATATGAGCTAAAACTCACTTACTTCTCTCTATTCTCTCTCTTTCCTCTCTTTTCTTTTCGATCCCCCTCAAGTGGAGGGGTATACATATTTATAGTTAGAGTGGGTGGGTCCTGACAATGAGTTGCCGAGATCTTATCTTCTCGTACTCGTGCATGGTCCGCGGACTTCCCTATATTATCCGCGGCTTGTACCGCATCCACGGCTTCTACCGGGTCCGCGGACTTCTATGTCAACCCTCGTTTCTTCCGTTGGTCGTCCGACACGTGTTCTCGAGCCGCATTAAATGCGGGTGGTTGAGGCCAAATCCGCACCGAGTGGTGTCAGTCCTCTTGTCACGTCTGTGTCAGTTAGACTACCTCTGACCGTTGATCATACCTTGCCTCGTGATGGGTTAAAGCCATCCCTTGGTGCTACGCGGGACTACCTATCTCGGGTGCTCCTTCGCCCTAATCGGTGAGTTTGACGGATGGCACGTAGTTCCGAGTGCCACGGATGCCCCTATGTGTCATCCGTGAGTGATGTCATCCACGTGGACCGTTAGCGCACGTGGCAAAGGAGATAAATTAGTGTACTTACAATTTGCCCTCTTCTTGCGAGTAGGCGTTTGGCTTTGTTGGAAGAAGAACAGTGTGGTACGTTTTTTATCTCCCTCATAACTTCTCCTAAAAAGGTGCTACCCGCATTTATTGTGCGTTTCCCACGTCCGCCATAACTGCCCTTTGGGTAGTGGACGGTTCCTCCCCGGTTCTATATAAAGAGGAGTGAGAGAATGTGACTTTAATTCACATTCTCTCGTTTTATTCTTTGTTCTTGTCTTCATCTTCTTAACTTCTTCGACGCCATCGCTTCTTCTCTATTGCTCTTCACTCTGCTTTCGTGGTTATCGTGTTTCTGCTGGCTCGTGTTGTCACTTGTTGCTTGATTCTTCGTGATTGGTGTATGACCTCTATTCCGTTTAATCTCCTTGCTTAAGCTTGTCAAGTTTACGATCTTCCGGTAGTGATTTGATGATGAGTTTTAAATTTTAATGTATCCCGGGTATTGAGAGTCGACACTCTCGAGTTGGGTGCTCCGTTGGTCATGTTTAGATTTTATTTCTTCTCTTGAGTTCGAATAATGATCCGAGAGTTTAGGTAAGCGTTAGATGAACCGTTAGATGCAATTTAGGGTTTTCTTCTTTTGTACTCATCGTTCTTGAGATTTTCTCGATTTTGATCTTCTCTCGCCTCGATTTGAGTTCCCGTTTCGTGTTTGTGCCCGTAGACATGTCTGACCATCCGCGGATCCCTTATCAGACTCCTCCGTCAAGTCCTCATCGATCTCCCCGGGATGATCCTAATGTAAGGGGTGGAGCTTCGCCCCCGCCTACTCAGGGTAACCTTCGGGATGGACGAACCTCCTCATCCTCCGGTCAGAGATCTTCACTTAGAAGGGGTGATCCTCCGCAGGGATCGAGATATGCCGCGACTCGTTCTAGAGGTGGGTCTCCAAAGAAACAGCCGAATCCTCGCAATGAACCTTTGGACGTGCAGCCCCTCCGCACTCAGCCTCCAACGCGGACTAACCCATCCGTGCCTGGTTCAAGTAAGTCGACTAAAACCCTTACTTCGAAGAGAAAGGCTACGGAGATTGAGTCTTCGGGAGACTTAGTTCCTTCTAAGAGGAAGGCCGAGGGTTACGCGGAGGATGCCGCATGGAAAAGGTTTCGAGGATGACTCGCTACTTTCCGTCCTTTATCTCTCGGGTAATAAGAAGTTTACTTTTCGCCACATTGATCTCGAGGCCTTCAAGGTGAAGCATGGTCTTCGCATTTTCGTGTTCGTTTCTTATGCCGCCGATAAAGACATAACTTATGAGATGGTTACCAATTATAAGTACGATGCCTTTCATTTGCCGACAACCGTGGGTGCTTTGAGGCTGGTTTGATGTTACCCTTGTATAAAGTCGGTGATGATTTCTACTATCGGGTTCTGTCTAGCCGCGATATCGCCAAGAAAAGTCATAATCGCGGGTGCAACAGTTGACAGGAAACTATCTTCGCCATCTTCGCGAATGCTACCTTCGTAGCAAGGGGAAAACGATGATGACTTGCTATGCCCCTAGATTAGAAAAGGAGAAAGGTTGGTATACTCCTGAGAATTTCAACAGATCCTTTGGAGATTATGTTAACAGGGAATACTCGTAAGTCGTGGTCCAGTGAGTCTCCGGAACATTACTCGTTAAGGGGAAGTTCGCCTTTTGAGCGAGGTAAGTGATTCCAAGATGGCGAGGATTCCCGGGTGCCGAAGGTCTTCCTATTCCCGTTGAGGAGAGAATCAAGCGTGATCATGACTACGAGTGGTCCGCCACTGTTCTTGAAGTTGTTGGCCCGTGGGCCTATGGTTGGGTCCCCGGTCCCCGTGGTTGGCAGCCAACTGTTGGACGCCTCTTCCTCGCGAAGCTTCTCCCGCTCGTTACGCGCAGACACGTCGGGCGGATGAGTTTTGCTGGTATGGATTTTGTTTATAGCCGTGATGTTGATGATGCAGAAGATGAAGATGTTCTCGATGCTACTATTCCTCCGCGGGAATACAAATGTTGTTAAGGTGCGTTGTTTGTTTTCTTCGTATGTATGCCCCTACGTTTTCTTAAATAATGGTAATTATGCCAAGGAAAGGTGATGCCAACGGTGCTTTTATCATTATGTGTTGTAGGTGTGTAGAGGTAAGAAGATTAATCCCAAGCAATCATCGAATTCTCCTACCGAGGGTTCCTCTCATTTCGAGGATGTAAATAGTCCCGTGTGTGGTGATGAGGACTCTTCGGATAGGGAAGAGCGAATTGAGACTTCTCCGCCTGTTCAAGAAGATGACGGTGATCGGGCAGTTGACGGTGGAGGTGATGATCCGCCATTTGGTGGTGGTCGTGGTGATCCGTCTGTTGGTGATGGTCAAGGTGACCCACCATTGGTGGTGGTCAAGGTGATTCGGCCGCTGGTGGTGGTCAAGGTGACCCGACCATTGGGGGTGGTCGAGGTGATTCGGCCATTGGTGGTGGTCAAGGCGACCCGACCATTGAGGGTGGTCAAGGTGATTCGGCCACTGGTGGTGGTCAAGGTGACCCGGCCACCGCCACTGGTGGGGTTAAAGGTGATTCGGATGTTGGTGGTATTGGTGGTGGTAACTTGTCTATTGGTGGTGGTGGAAATCATGCCGGGGGGGGCTGCTCACCCAAAGTGTGAATGTTATAGATAAAGGTAAGGGACTTGTTCTTAGTAGTGGTGACAAGGATGGGGGTGGTTGTTATGAGTTCTCGTTTGGTAAGGTTTTGTCTGGGGAATGGGTCATTTGACATGTCCACGGTTATGGGGCTTGTTTCGGACTTCACCCTACTTACTACCGGCGATGATTGGAGTGTTCTCGAGGATAGTCTGCGTTGGTGACCCATCCGCGGTGTCCGATGTCGGGGCTTTGGTAGTGCCCTCCGAGGGTTTTGTTGGTACCTCCTCCATGTTGGTGGGGCCTTGGTGCAAGGTAATGTTGTGCCGCTCATGGTGGGAATACCTCGGACTCCCCCTTGGATGATTTCTCGCAATCCTTAGTCGTGGATGGCGACGATGTCGTTTTTGGCGTGGCTGCGAAAGAAAAACTTGTTGGTAGTTCCTCGTCCCGCCCCGTGATTGAAGGAGAAAAGAGTTCGGATGCTTTTACTCTGAGGTCCATGGAGTTAACCCCGAGGAGGCGGTAGATCGAGGATGGGGTAAAAATCTCGTGAGCCCGGTCTTGACCTTGTAGTGGATCCTCCCCTACCGTTGTCGACATGATGGCTATTGCCGATGGGTATCAATACGTCATTACCCAGCAAATGTTATTGGAGGTTTGTCCTGTTCTTTTTATCCCCGACTTCTTTCGAATGTGATGTGAGCTAACTTCCCTCATTTTGCCGATAGATGATGAGAAGTGAGTATTGTAACCACCAACTTTACCGCTCTTTAGGCCAAATCTCCGAAGTTAGAGGGGAAGCTTCGACATTGCGAACGCACGCTTTCAAGTGTCGAGGCTTCGGTATCCGCTAAGGATGAAGAAATAATCGAGCTAAAAGAGTTTGCTCAAACGTAAGGAGCAAGCAGGCACGGAAGAGGCTCGCCACGTTCGAGTTGGCTCGGTTAAGGCCAAGTTAGCCGTTGCCGAGGAAAATTCCTCATCCATTTCGTGTCTGCGTCCCTCTTCTTTGGTAGTTTCCTCGTTCTTATTTATTCCGAAGTTTCTCTTTCTTCTCCTCCTCCCGCCGTACTATCTTCGGTGGGTGGAGTCCCCGAATTGTTGTGGCTTCTGAGTGAGAGGACTCGTCAAAAGGGGCGCATTGCCGAGTTGGTTGAAAAACTCAAGAGTGAGTAAGTTAAATGGAATGCCCGCGCGGATATTCATAACGCGATGGTCGAAGAATGGCGTAAGAAAAATATTGCTTGGTAGATTTGCAAAATCGAAATAACCATGACCGCCACTTGTTTAACGGGGCCCTTTTATGGACGCGGACAATCTTGAGCAAGCCCGCGGCAGATTTCTTCCTTAGAATTTAGACTTAATGTTCGGGAAGGCGAGCTGCGGCAAGCGCGGTCTTCGCATCCCTCGGATGTGCGGACTTATATGCGGCGTTTAGCCAAAGAGAGAGACGATGCTAGGCGTAATGTAGTGCTCTCGCAGTGCTCGTCATTCGCGTCTCGAGCCGATGTGGCTCGTCAAAGTTGAACGTGAGAGAGACTTAGAGGTGACTATGTATCGTCTCAACAAGGGATTGGAATTGAAGAATGATGAGGTTAATCGACATCGTCATTCGGCTCGATGCTTCGAAATGACTTGAGCGTTGAAAGTCGGTATGCTCATAATCTGCTGCAGTAGATTATGATAAGTTATCAAATGAATATGATTATGCTGCAGGACGGGGATTCCGCGGTTGATCATTGTGAAGGTATACGTCTTCGTCATCGAGTGTGCTTTGAATTGTATGTCATAACTCACCGTCTTCTTTTATTGTTCGCAGAGCTCCAAGCATGCCTTAAAGCCGCAGATGGAAAGTTTGCCGAAGCTCAGGCTAAAGGTAGTTCAACCGGAGGGTCAAGTTAGCTACCATCGCTGTCCGGCCTCGTCTCAGACGAAACGTCAAGCAAGCTAATCGAGGATAGACCAGCTTTGTACTTCCTTAAATCAGCCGAGATGAGGAGCGTAGCCATAGGTCTAATGGGCCCGCAAAACAATCGGCCGAAGAGATTAATAAGATTCTTGGTGAGATTGAGTGGACCTTAAGAAAAACCATGGGTTAACCAAGAATTATACTGGCGCCCCGCACCCGCACTCCCATCAAGTTCTTCCGGGCCCTCCTCGGGTGGTAGCGTTCCTTCATCGCTGAAGGATAAACCCGCAGATAACACTCCCGATCGCAAGAAACCGTAGTTAGTATGCTAGGGATTGATCTCGGTTGCTTATCCTTTTGGTGTTTTTGTTATTTTTGCTGGGCTTGTAATCAATCGCATGTATTAGATCAAACTTTGGTGTTTAAATCGATTTTGAATTTTGTTGAACTTATGTCCATCTTTAACTATAATGGAAAATTCCGTAGTTATTGTAACCCGCGGATATCAATCTTTGAGTTTGATAAAGTGTATTGTTCGTGCAACTCCGTAGGTTGGTATCCTCGAATCGCCTTGTGACCTTGCACCCCGTCCCGCCTAACTCGGGGCCGAGGATCACCGGACGGTGGGGTCTGGCCGACGTTTAAGGATATACTCCATTAATGTTCGCGGTTTGTAATATTGCACGGATATCTCATTCTGTAAGAAGTCGCCTCCTGGTCATACACTTATAGACATTTACAGAGGAGTTCTGAGAGATCGCATGTGTATGCTCCGATATATTGCGTGTGTGTGTTTTGCACGGGATATTGCCCGATATTGTAGTGGGTGTGATTCATGCTTTGTCTGTGATATCCCTCTTGCTAAGTATGACGTCAGTTCCTAATAATAGTAATTGTACAACAATTTACGTGGTTCGGCCTTAAGGCCTACATCCACGGGGTAACAATTGCATCGATATTTTATTATGATGTGACATGGTTTTCAATGTACATTGTGTAAGTAGTATATACATGTGGTTTATATGGTGTGTTGTATGTAGGTTGTGGGTTTTGAATAAATTGAAATGCGTGGGTAATGAACGGGATATGATATTTGAAAATGAAAACTTGGTATTGATTGAAAAATTAAGGTGCGTTACTCCTTTGTCGAGATAGAAACATGTGGATTAGCAAGTCCATTTTCTTCTTCTCGAAATGTGCACGCAGTGATGGATTATGGGTAGTATGGTTTGAGGTATTTGGCATTCCACGGATGCATGAGGATTTCCCCTTTCATATTACGCAGATAGTAAGAGCCATTTCTCGCGATGTCGTGTATTATGTAGGGTCCTCCCCAAGTTGGTGCTAATTTTCCCACTTCTTTTCTCGCTGGTATTGGGGAATGGTCCTCAACACGACGCCCTTCTACAAAATTCCTAAATTTCACTTTTTTGTTATATTCTCTGCAGCCGGCGTTGGTAGTTTTCCATTCTTTGCGTTGCCGCTTCTCTTCTTTCTTCGAGGTCGCAAGCCTTTCCAACATCATGTCCGTGGTGAGATTCTTTTCCCGTGCTTCGTCTTTGTAGTTGGAAGTAGAATTTCCGCAGGATGACTGCCAGCTCCGTAGGTGAGTAGAAATGGGGATTCTCCGTAGCCGATCTTCGGGGTTGTCCTATACGCCCATAGAACGTTATGCAGCTGTTCGCACCATCGTCCTTTGTACTCATCTAGTTGTTTTTTAAGAATGAGTGCCAAAGTTTTGTTTGTGGCTTCTGCTTGTCCGTTGCTTTGTGGGTATATGGGGGTGGATTTGTTTTTCCGAATCTTGAAGGTGTCGAACAGCAAGTCAATATTCTTTCCATGTAGTTTTCTCGTTGTTGGGAGACTATCTCTCTGTGGGATGCCAAACCCGCAGATGATATTTTGAAAATAAAAGTGAAGACGTCCGAATCCCGAATTCTTGCCAGTGCTTTTGCTTCTACCCATTTGCTGAAATAATCCGTTGCCACTATTAGGAATCTTCTTTTCCCCGTCCCCGATATGAGTGGGCCTACTATGTCGATACCCCATTTCCGAAGGGCCAAGGGCTATCGACCGAGTTTAACTTTGTAGCTGGGGCGTGGATTCGTTTACCAAATCTTTGACATTCTTCGCATCTCTTTGCCATTCTAGTCGCATCTCGGATCATGGTTGGCCGCAATAGCCTCCGTCTTTGCCTTATCTCGCTAGGGATCTCATTCCACCGTGATTCCCCCGTCTCCTCTCGTGTATATCTTTTAAAACGACATGCCCCTCTCGACCGGATAGGCAGCGACGCAGTTGGTCCGAGGAATGATTTTCGATATAAGGCTTGATCTCTTAGTTCGTACATCCCTCGCTCTTGACCGCACCTTCCTAGCCTTTGGTGTCCCGGGGAGTTTCCTCTTTGAGGAAAGAGTGGATTTCTCGATCTCCAATCCGCCTCCCGACTATAATCGTCGCCTTCCTCCGCTTGCCGTGTAATATCCTCGTTCGGAAATCGTCGAATATGTATTCTCCGACATCCTCGTCGAGATATCTTTCTCCTTAGATTTGCGTTGGTTAGCCGTGCAAGTTTTCGGGAGTTTGACGGATGGTTCAGATACTCTTGTTACCTTGATTGCTTTGACGTCTTCGTTTTTAAGCATGGATGATATATACGCCGAGCATCCGCATGTCTAAGCTCCTTTCGCGCAGATGTCTAAGTCGATTTTTGTATTTGGGAGGCCAATGCTTGCACTAGAGCCATGTATGCCACTAGTGTTTCATCGTACACATTGTATTCGTAGCCTATCCGCCGTATGATCAGTTGTGAGTCGCTTGTTACCCGCACTTCTTGTATGCCCAATTCAATTATCAAGCGGAGAGCGTGGATCACTCCTTCATATTCTACGATGTTATTGGTATGGCCTTCGAATTCCAATCAATGCGTGTACGATTCTGTCTCCCGTGGGTGTGGTGATGACGATGCCTATCCCCGCGCCCTCTCTATTTTTGGAGCCATCAACGAAGACTTCCCATTGCCGTGGGTTCACTGGTTCAAGAATATTATTTGGCTCTGGTTTTTCTATTTCTGGGGCGCCATAGCCTTCCATCCTTGTATGCGTACTTCTTCTTCGTTGTCCAAAGGCGTGTCTGCTAGAAAATCCGCTAATACCCGCGATTTCCGGGAGTGTTGGAGCTCATAGTGGATGTTGAATTGGTCGAGGTATGTGCTCCATTTTGCTATTCGTCCTACCTTTCCCCCCCTTTGAGGATGGCCTCTAAGGGTGCCCGACATGGGATACGTATGTCATGCGTCAAGAAGTACGTCCCCGCCTTAAAGTAGACCATACGACGGCTAGGATTAGCTGTTCAATTCTCGTGTAATTTCGCTCCGCGGAATTGTGGTCTTGCCGACATAGTAGATCGGTTGCTCCTCCTTCGTATGGGTTCTCGACGAGCACCGCGCTTACCGGTCGTCGTTGCCGCAATGTAGAGTGCCAAAACCTCCTCGTGGTCCGGGTTTCAAGGATGGGGATTTCGCTAGGTATTGCTTAATGCCCAAAAAGCTTCTTCGCATTCTCGTCGTCCATTCAAATTTAGTCCCTTTCTTCGCATGTTGAAGAAGAGTTTGCACCTATCCGAGGATCGTGATATGAATCTTCCCGAGCCGCTAGGATCCATTGAGCTTTTGTACCTCTTTTAGGTTCTTCTGAGATGGCATGTTTGTTATGGCTCGGATTTTTTCGGGATCTACTTCAATGCCCCTTTTGTCACTAGGTATCCAAGGAATTTTCCCGAGGTCACCCCGAAAGTGCATTTTTCCGGTTTACCTTCATGTTATGTTCTCTCATAGCTCCGAAGATGTCCTTCAGTCCCGGTGGTGGTTCTTTCGATTTTGCTTTTTATGAGCATATCGTCGACGTAAACTTCTAAAGTCCCGCTCGATCCATGGCTTGAAAATAGCATCGACCATCCTTTGGTACGTTGTTCTGCCGGAGCCCGAAAGGCATTCTTACGTAACAATAAAGACCGTGGGGTGTGTAAAATGCAAGATGTTGCTGGTCTTCTTCTCGCCAAAAATAGTTGGTTGTACCCCTAATATCCGTCCATGAATGACAACTCTTCATATCCTTCTACTGCGTCGACTAGCGGGTCAATGCGGGGTAGTGGATAGCTATCCTTTGGGCACGCTTTGTTCTGTGTTGGTGAAGTCGATGCAGCATTCCGACTCCTCCATTTTTCTTTGGTACTATGACCATGTTGAGATCCACGTGGGGTATTTGACTTCTTTTATAAAACCGCCTCTAATAGCTTTCGTAGTCTGCTTTCTACCGCTTTGTGATGCTCGTGGCTACCTTTCGTATCTTTTGTCGCACCGGAGTGTGCTGTGTTTAATGCGCACTCATGTCTGTACCGTCTTTGGGTCTATTCCCGCATATCGGATAGTTTCCATGCGAAGACATCCGCGTATTCCTTTAGTAGTGTTATCGGTGAAGCTTCGCGTTCTTCGTCCATTAGAGTTCCTATTTTGATCTTTTCTAGATTCTCGCTCCGTCCCTATGTTGATCTCTTTCACCGCTCCAAGGATGTGAAAGTGGGCTTTGTTCCCTGTGGGGAATTTTCTTTAATTGCTATTTGGTAGCTTCGCATTCTTCGCCCGATTAACCTTTGATGTGGAGGCCTCCGTGTTTTCTACAGAGTTCCCTTTAGCCAAGCTTTTTCCGAGATTTCCTCCGATATTCATCGATGGCCTTGTCTTTGGATACCGCCTTGCTACGAGCCTTGCGGGTTTTCCTTTCTCATCTTCTTCGTTGTTGAGTTGTATTTGCATCGCGTGGCACTCTTTTACTGAGGCTTGGTCACCCTTTATCTCCATTATTCCTGGGGGAGTGGGAAACCTAAGGTATTGATGGTAGGTAGTGCGACTCCTTGAGCTTATGGACCCATCTCCGTCCAATAATGGCATTGTAGGGTGAAGGCGTGTTTACCACGCTAAAGCGAGTGTCGATTTTCATGGGGCCTGCATCCACTTGTAAGACAATATCCCCTGGGGCTTCGTAGCCGTGCCATTGAACCCGTAGATTGTGTAATGTGAAGTCGAGTTGCTCATCGTTAAGCTCCATGCGTTTGAATGTATCGTAAAACAATACATTTACGGAGCTTCCTCCATCGATGAGGATTTTCCTTATGTTGCATCCTGCGATTGGCAATGTGAGGATTAATGGGTCATTGTGATCTTCCATGTCGTCCTCAATATCATCGACTTCAAAAAATTAGAGGCGCGTTCATCCACTCCTCGTGCTCTTCTACTTCCTTCCCGTTTATACTGTAAAGCTCACAAGAATCTTCAAATTGTTTTCTCACCGTTTTCCTATTTGTGCCGTTAGGGTTGGTTCTTTGCTTTCGAGCAGATATAGAGTTCAATGTGCGGTTACCCTCGTGTAGTTGGACCCGTTTTTGTCGCGTTTGGCTCTATCTTCCATTCCAGCCTTTTCCACATATTTTTGAGATCCCCTGCATCTATCAGCTTTTGTACCGCTATCTTGAGATTTTTGCATTTCTCTGTCGTGTGTCCGTAGAAGCAGTGGGAAATCGCAGCATTTTTGATCTCGCAGAGGCCGGTGGTTGTTTCCTTAGACCAGGGCCGCCTAAGTCTTCGCGATCCTTGATCTCCTTCGCATGCGTGGATAGCTGATGTTGAGCTTCGTATAGACCCGGTCTTCAAACTTTCTGCCACTCCTTTTGCGATCGTCTTTTCGATCCTTTTGGTGTGGGCTGGGCCTGTCTTCTAATTCCGCGGAATTTGTCCGTGGGGTTCGTTGTACCTGCTCTCGGGGTTATCTTTTTGAATTTCTTCTAACCTTGCATGTTTTTCAATGATTATCCTTAAATCTCCTCGGTGGTTGGGGAGGTACCGTGGATTTCGACAAACAATGGACTCATCCTATCAAGCCCCCATTTGTAACAGCTTAATACTCACCACGGATCCACATGTCCAATGGCCCGACATACTTTGTGCCATCTATCGTGTATTCTCGAACGGACTCCCCGTACTTAATTGCAAGTGAGAAAAGCTTGTCCATCCCCGTGTTCACAACTTTGTTGTACATGTAGGTGGCCAGAACTTCGGTGTGAGCCGATCATACGAATTAATGCATCCCGGCTTGAGGTTATCAAACCAAGATAGCGCGGATCCTTTTAGGCTTGAAGGGAAATATCTCGCATAGTATAGCCTCATCGTAATCCCACCGGCCATTACCCCGTTGTAATATCGTAGATGAGCCGAGGGGTCCGCGGATCCGTCGTAACATTCAAAGGTCTGGACCGGACATTTTTGCGAATGGTAGCCGTAGCCAACCTGTCGTGCAAGGGGGTAGTGTTGGCTTCCTTCATAACTGTTCTAGTCTTCCACCTCCTTGCCTCGGTTTTGAGTTGATTGATCTCCGCTAGCATTTCCGCAAGTGAGGTTTTCCATTGCCAAACAAGGTTTCGTCTTGAATGGAAGATCGTGTCTTTCTTGTGGGTTGCGATGTTGTGGCTTCCTCCGTGTCGTAGTAGTCCGGAATTTCGGTCGGTAACCGGGCCGACCTTCGTTATTCCGCGCATCTCTCTCGGGGTATTGTTCTTCTGTTAGCCGGTGTGGATATTTTCGAAGACCGTCCCTGGCCCCCTCGTTCGTATCGCCGAGTTAGCTTCACATGCCGATTCTCTCGCTCGAGCTTCGGAGAATCTTCTCTTAGTTGCTGGTTTTCTTGAGCTAACAAGGCCACCGCATCCGCGTACGTTAGTTGATTCCTCTTTAGCTCCTCCAGTTGCGCCAATATTTGTGCTGTTTGGTTCGACGCTTGATTGGGGGTTCCTTCCTGTGGTTGAGCTTGTCCCTCGGGCATCGTGGTATTGATTTCCCCATGAATGGTATGCCCGGCTCGATTATTCCGTTGGATCCTACCTGTAGTTGTCTGCTTTGTTCATTGTCCGGCGGCATCCCATAGGGAGGGTTCTGGATTATTGATTCGGCTATAACCTCCTGAGGGTCGACTGGCCTGGTGTAGCCGTCACTTTGGTAGCAATTACTTGGGAAACCCCTCGGTTGGTGCAGCAGCCTTGCGGCCGCAGTTTTTTTGCTTCAATTGCGATGATGCCCGCGTTTAAGAGCAATGTGCTTTCCGCCCCGGCCTCGCGTATTGTCCGCGGCCGTACGTCCTTCGCCCTTTGTCCGCTCCTTGTTACCGCCGGTGTGGTCCTTGGAGCGTCTCTTGGAGTTATCTTTGTCTTTCCAAGATCTTTGTTCTTTTCCATTGCAATAACGCACAGAAAGTGGGAGGTAATCCGAGACCCAAGAGTCCACGGTTGGCTGTTAGTTCAACTTTGTTTTTGTTAACTCGATTTCTAGTGGTAATGAGTGTACTTAGGTTGTTAGTTTGGCGATTAGTACGATGTACATAGACAAAGACAGGTGCGGATTTGATCAGGATAAGGTCCATGGGTCAATATTTGCAAAAAAGCCCAAATCTTTTGGTGGAAACTTTGTTTGAAATTCTAATTAAAACCTAGATGTATTGGTAGAAAACACAATAGTCTAAGAAAAAGTCTGTTATTAAAAACCCAGATCTCGCTTTGTTTAAAAAGTCACATAATGCTCGGGATCTCGTTGGTAGAAAACACAATAGACAAAGAAGTGTGCGAAAAACGAATCCATGAATAGATCTGTTTGTTTAAATAAAAATATTTGAGGTTGAGGTCGTGAAGTCACAGAAAAGATAAAATCTTTTACCGGACAAGGTCCCTGTTTCTAGCGCCAAATTGTGAACACGAGAGTCGGGTTTCGCTTCCACATGATCACAAACAATCTATATAAAAGTTGAATACGTGCACTGTGGTATGAGGAGTATGGAACAAGCATAGGTAGATGATAATTCATAGATTCCAAACCCTCTAGTTTGTCATGATCTCATTATCATCTCCCGGGGATCCAGATAGATCCGGGAATACGAATATATAAATGAAACTATCGGTGCTAAAAGGTAAAAGAGACAACGATGTACGTGGTTCAAAGACTAAGGCCTACATCCACGGTCCGAGGAGATTCACTATAAAATAAATGGTTACAGAGATGATCACAAGATCTTGTGATCATCGCCTATATGAGCTAAAAACTCACTTACTTCTCTCTATTCTCTCTTTCCTCTCTTTCTTTCGATCCCCCCTCAAAGTGGAGGGGGTATACATATTTATAGTTAGAGTGGGTGGGTCCACCGACAATGAGTTGCCGAGATCTTATCTTTCGTACTCGTGCATGGTCCGCGGACTTCTATATTATCCCGCGGCTTGTACCGTATCGCATCCCGGCTTCTACCGGGTCCGCGACTTCTATGTCAACCCTCGTTTCTTCCGTTGGTCGTCCGACACGTGTTCTTCGAGCCGCATTAAATGCGGTGGTTGGGGCGGCCTGGGGCCCGCACCGAGTGGTGTCAGTCCTCTTGTCACGTCCGTGTCGCTTAGACTACCTCTCGGACCGTTGATCATACCTTGCCTCGTGATGGGTTAAAGCCATCCCTTGGTGCTACGCGGACTACCTATCTCGGTGCTCCTTCGCCTCGACCGTTGAGTTTGACAGATGGCACGTAGTTCGAGTGCCACGGATGCCCCTATGTGTCATCCTGTGAGTGATGTCATCCACGTGGACCCTGTTAGCGCACGTGGCAAAGGAGATAAATTAGTGTACTTACAAAAATATGTGAAAACTGAAAAGTAAAGCTAGCTAGCTAAGGTCTGCATGCCTACTTCTTTGTATTTGGTTTCATTACATGCAAACTCCAAGTAACCTACTCCTTTTGCAGGTGTGGATGCGGATGTATTCATGTAAAGAAAATGCCGTTCGCATCATACTAAATAAATGTTCCTTGGCATCTTTTGTACTTTGTCTGTTCGCTCTTTTGAAAGAGACTCTATGATGACTTTTGAAATGACCTTGAAAATTAACCATCTTCCTCTTTTTTTTTTTTAAAAAAAAAAATAATAATTAAAAAAAATCATCTTCGTCTTTAATTCATCACGGAAACGTTATTAACGAATCAGAACCAACTAAATTGTAGTTGGGCAAAAAATCCGTTTCATTAAATGTAAATTACTCTCATGAGTCTCGTCATCAACAATTTGAACAAAACTGGAACAATATTGATCCGGTTCCTTTTGGTTGGGTCAATAGTTGGAACCAATCCAACGTTATTCAGAATTTTAACTAAGCCAGCCACTAGCTCCATGGACTGTCAAGATACTTGCATCCACCCACTTCCAAATAGAATAATTAACGAATATATGTGTATTTTAAACATTGATTAAAATATAAATGAAAAGAAACTAAAAGAAAAATGGAAATTTTGGGGTAACTATGACTAGTGAAGGTTCACGTAACACTCACATATGCCGCCACTATGTGATGATCCTTGGTTGTCTTTCATACTATTGGTGTTTAATCAGTGCCTCGTGGTGAAGACAATTTAATTGACCGTAAGATTTGTGTTGATGTATTAAATTGTTAGAACATTTATAATTTATTGTACTTAATCAACTGTTTGGTGTCAACACCAAATGCGTTTTTCGCCAAACTAATGCCTGCAGTGATGTTCTAGAAATTAATCCTGTGAAGAAAAAGTATCTTATCCCAACCTAAATTGTAGTTTGGCGTTGAGCCTCGGTAACGGGCGTATAGGGAAAATTGGCCTTCTTTTTATGGCCAATGCATGCATCTGCAATCAGCAGATTTGTGGTCTAAAGTTGCATGATGCTTGTAGTTTTGCAGGAAAAAAAATAAAAAAAAAATGGTCATGTTGCTATCTCAAAGTCATGTGCGTGAGAACATTTTGTAGAAAATGCCTTGTTTTATAGCCATGTGTATGACCCGCAAAAGGAAGAAGGAATTAGCACTTTGTTTCAATGATTTTGTTCTTTTTTCAGGTAGTTTTCAGTTTCTCTTTGTGGGTTTTCATTTTTATGCCCTGTTTCTTCTTAAATCATCTTCAATTTCTTCATTAGCCAAATCTCCGGTTTTTACACTGTTTTATCATGTAATTAACCGAAGGATTTTGTGTCTTTTGAATCGGTGATTCAGTATAATTCAGATACTTTGGACTTTGGGTTTGTGAACTAATTAAGGGATTATGTTTTATATGAAATTGAACTGAAGTAATATGGTACTAATATGACATGAATTGTTTGTGCTGATTTTTATAGTTCGGGAGAGATGGGAATAAGGCTTCTTTTTTGTTAAGACTTGTTAGTTTGACTTTTGAGATCAAATCAAACTAGAGAATAAATCTAGTTTCATTTCACACGTGCATTACGATTTTACGTTCTAGGCCGGTACCCTCGTTTGATCGGGGGCCATGAATATTAATTGGGGGCCTTGACATTTTATTTGCACCCCAAATTTTTTAGGGGCGTATTAAACCGATTGTGAAAATATTATTTTACCATTCATTAAAAATAAATCTTAAAAACCTATTAACCCTTAATCCTAAGCCCCAATTCATTTCTAGTTCTAAACAAAAAGATCACTCCCTCCCCTCTCACCCTCTCGACTCTTCTCTTCTCCTCCATTAACGAAAAAATTTCTTCACCCGAAAAAATTCAGTTACAGTAAAAGGATCGTCAATTCGACAAGCCTAAACCCTAACGATTTTTTATATGCATGTAAAGACCATAAAAAAATCGTTAGGGTATATGATGATCAAGATAACGACCATATTTCTGGTTTTCATATTTTTTACCCTAGATTAGAGTCGTTAGCATAATATAAAAACCTATGACGATCCTCTATGGACGACCCTTTTTAAACGTCAACGACCCTGGTGAAAAACAAACGGCCTCTCTATCCCAAAAAATTTCAGAGTCATCTTGGTATAGACACACAAAATAACGACTCTTTGTGACCCAAGCTAAGAGTCGTTAGGGTATATCATATTACCCTTACGATTTTTCATAACCTGGAAAAGTTGCAGGTTTGAGTCGTCATTTTTGGTGTCAATACATTGACGACTTTATAGAGTCGTTGGGGTATACATCCTCGACATTGACAACTCTTTCTCTGTGTTATGACATATATCCAATCCATGGGAGAATTTAATATAATCTTACCATCAACATAATCATCTTTGTTACTTGAACCTTCTCCAACATCATTTCCCCTACTTGAATTACTCATTTCTAAAAACCCCAAGTTTTCCTCTAAAACCTCCTCTTCTTCTTCTCAACTCACAAAAAAAAAAACAAAAAAAATGATTCTAAAATCTGATTTTAATCTAACATAATCTAACCACACTAATTAAATTAACTTTATTAAGTTTTAATACTAATCATTCAGGGGCAGTTTAGTTATTTAGAAATTTTTTGCTAAGGGGTGACCCAGATTAGGTTTGGGTGACCTTTTTTGTCCTCTAATGGGAGGCCCCAATTAATATCCATGGCCCCCAATCAAATGAGGATATAGATACCCACAAAAATATTTTATGTTTTACCATGTCAGAAAGACTTGTACAACAAGTAATAACAAAAACCAACCTATACAAGGAAACCCTAGGGCTGCGTAATCACCCCGATATCCGATCTCATCTAGCCAAGTATCTCGCCGAAAGTTCTCTTCTGCTATATAGTCAGGTATTATCAATATCTTGGTGAGTTGATAATTATAGCAAATAGGGACGGGCCTAGCAAGGGGCTAACCTGGGCTATATCCCGTCCCTAAATCTAGCCCAAGAAAAAATTTTGTACTGCAATTTGTTTGAAAATTCGGTCTTAGCCCATTGGTGTAAGGTATTTCAACTCCTTAGATGTATTTTTATCCCACTGATAAGATAATATTTGCCCATTTCATGTAAATTTTAATCTATGGGTAAAAAGAATAGCTTTCTCTCAATATAATTGTCTTTCATTTCCCTTTCGTAAAATATACTTTTCAATCCATGATCACTTTTTGTTAATGATTTTGATTGTTTTAATTTTTAATATCTATCTATCCACTTAGTATTTCATTCGTGGATGTAAACTGCACATCATCTATCAGATTTGCAAAAAAAAAAAATCGCGGCCTCCGACCGCCTTGTAAATTAGTGACAATCCAGCCCTACCCCAAGAGAAATCCTGGGTCCGTCCCTGAGAGCAATCAATTTTCAAATTACTCATATTGATTTTCTTGCGGCGTCGTTGAACTTGGACTTACTGCGGTGAACATCGGTAATCGTTGGATTCTACTGGAAATTCTGGGAGTTTTTTTCTTCAAAGGTTAACTCTTAAAGAACTCTTTGTCTCTAGTTGCGAAAATCCCACAACTACACCCAATGAAGTGATAAGAACACAAAGTCTAAGTCTTGGAGATAAACTTAAACATTAATGATATTATTCACCTCTTGCACTAAATATGATCTTCACGTAAGCTTTTTATTGAGAATATGATGTTCTTACAAATATCATAAAGGTTCAAACATATAACAATGGAGATGACAAGTAAAAGGCTAAGCTTTAATGGCTTCTTTTCTCTCTTCTAGGAGTGGTTTTAGCTCTGTTACTTGACTGAATTCTCTTGCAACCTGCCTCTCTCTTCATTATTTGAATCCTTATATAGGCAAATATCATGGTAGAAGAAAACTAGGTTCACGTGCAAAATCTCTGCTAACTGATCTCTGTTCAATCTGTCTTATTCGCCAGGCTTTGGGGAAATGTCGCTGTCTTTCACGTTGCTGCTTCGTGCTCTTCTCGATAGATATCGTGCTATGTTTGTCGCATGGTTGTTCTTTGTGTTTCTTTCTTTTTATCACATTATTATTCTTCACCTAATACCTCTCTTCGTCGTGTTGATGATCGCTCTTTGTTAGGGTGAGGTTGTGATTTGCCCTTTGTGATATTTCATCCCTACATTTTGCCTCTTCTCGCGTTGTTTCTCAGCAAGTGGAACAATGCGAGAATCCCTTGGTCAATGCTTCGTATTTGGCATTGTTTCTTCTTTTATCCGTCATTTTTCCGGTTTTCACTTGTGATTATTTCCATGTGCAGTGACTCCTCCTTTTCTTGATTGACACATATACGTTTTATGTTAACCGGCTACGGTAATAGTCAGTTCGCCTACCTTAATAAATACCTCTAGAGAGAGAAACTTGTCTTTATGTTCTTCATTCGTTCTTTTTTCTTTTTCTGCTCTACAAGGACCTGTCCCTGCAAAATCTGTTCATCTGTAAGATTTTTCACTATGTCAAGCCAATCTTCCATTCCTTCCTCTAATGAATCGTCTCCCCGGTATGTGTTTGCTTGGGTTTCAGTGATCTGATCCACTGAGTTGCTTAAGTTTTTCATATCTTTGTTATTCGTTATTTTGTTGTATGTTACTGTTAGTGTTCTTGATTTTATCTTTCTTTTAGTATTCCCATACTTATATCTGCTGTTTCAGACCCACTCTGTCAAAGCCTCCGGTTAACCCTGTTGTTGATCGGAAAAAAGGTTGCGAAGAAGAGTTCCTGCAAGCGGAAACTTTCTCCTGGTAATTAAGGAGGATCCTTCGCATAAGATAAGAGGTTGGCGGAGGGGAACTATTGTTCACGTCGTTAGTCCTTTAACTCTGATGCATGTTGCGTCGTCAAAGGGCGAGATGACAACCAGTCTTTCTCCCCAACCACTTTCCTTGCTTGCTCCTGACCATGCTCCAGAGGAGTCTACTGTGGTTTGTGCTACTCCTAGTGTGTTTTTTTTCCAAGGAGGAACAGGTTTCTACGACCAATACTGCTGCGACCAACACTGCTGCTGAGGCTTCTCAGTGATCAGATTTGATTTCCGACGCACTAGGTTTGTCACCTCAACGGATTGGGTCTGAGTCTTCCCAGTTTTCTAAACGTGATAGCGCACTGTTGTTGCGTCAGAGGTTAGTTCCCTTTCATTTCTACTCGCTCTTTTCTTCGTTTCCTTTGGTTCTGATTCTTTGTACTTTGCAGGAATTTCACCGTCGTTTGGTTGAGATTGAAGAGCTTTCCAAAGATGAGGAGGTCATTGGTGATTTAAAGAAACAGTTATCCGAGCTATCTTATGGAGCAAACGAAGCTATCAATCAAGCTCCGTGCGAGGAACGAAGAGCATAGAGGTGAGATTCTTTACGATATTATAATTCCATGCACACTCTGCTTTCGCACTATCCTTTTTGATTTTAGGCCTTTGGCACTTAAGCTTTAAACCGAAAACGCACATATGAGCGATATGAGTTTGAATTCGCCGCGAGTGACGCTCGTACTAAATGCGACACCCTTAAGGTTCAAATTAATCAGTTGGAGGGAGATCGCTTGAGTCTTCACGATCGAATGGTAAATCTTCAAATAGACAATTCTGGTTGGCGTGCTCGTGCGGATCAGCATTGTTCCTTATCTGGTCAGCTCGCCAGGTATCTAGAGGAATCTAATATGTTAAATCGCGCTCTTCTTGATGAAAATCGAACCTTGTCTGAGGATATTCGTGGTCTAAAAAATAACAAGCTCTCTTTTGATTGTGCATACTATAGGCTTTCTAGGGATCGTAACTTATTAGAGAGTTCTCTTAAATCTCAGAAGGATGTGTCAAATGATCTTGCATCAAAATTAGCGAAACTATCGCAGGAGAAGGATGAAGCCTGTCAGAGCAGAGATAGAGCTTTAGAAGATCTTCAATTGTTTCAAAATGCTAGCCGTCATCCTGTAATTTCACGTGATCTTCGTGTAGTTGTTTCACAAGACAAAGGTAGTTACGAAGGATGCTATAATTATTGCCTCGGTCTTATCTTTCTCTTTAAGTTCTATTTGTTTTAACATCTCTTTCTCGCAGAGGAAGTGGTCGCGCTGAAGAAGAAACTGACGTCTTCTCAGGGAATCTTAACTAAGGCTCTTAAGGAACGTGATTCCCCATCTCGACAATTTTCTACGTCTTCTCGTTTAGTGGTTGAAGTCTCGCAGGAACGTGATGAGTTAATGAGGGCTAAGGAAGAACTGGAGCATTCTAATTTGGTTCTGGATCAGGAGTATCAGTCTTTCGCGGAAGGGGTCGAAAGGAAGTATTCCAAGTCATCCCAGCTGAAAAAGTGGGGGTAAAACAACCACACCCAATATTTCGATTAGCAATCTGTATGGACTAACTCCAATATACTTTTAAGAGAATCAACGTAATAAAGTATATCAAAGAGTCATATATCTCTTTCTCGATTCAATTCTTACTCAAGTGGTAGGCCTCTAAAGGTGTTTATATTTATGACCTACGTGTAATACCGCAAGTGCACGGCGTCTATTGGAGACGCGGCAAGTACGGGTCGATCCCACAAGGACTTGTGGTGCTCTTATAATGATCAAAGGCTTCCTAAACTGAGTTTCCTAGCAAGTAACAAGTGATAATGTGTAACAAAGATGTTTTGGTTGCCGAAACTATTTAAGTTATGAACTCAAGTGACTCTAACTGAGGTAACAGATAGTGTAAGGGATTGCTAGGTCTTCAAATTCACCTCTAACTCCTATTGTGAGTTCAACTGAGTTGAATGTCTTGTTCCTATAGTAGCTAAGGGCAGTGTGTCAATTCCGCCGCTTGTCTACGGAGTTTCACCTAATGATATTTCAAATATCAGCTAATGTACTAATCCTAAGTACTAGTTGTCTAATTAAGCACAACTAGTCAGGGGTATTAGTATTATGTCTAATGTTTGAGCTGAGGTATCAACAACACAAATGTTTGCCTAACTACAATGGATACAGGGCATCCACTGTGAGAGAAGAGTATTGCAATACTGGAATTGAAATTATCTGATAATTAAAGCACTCAAGAACATTCAATGTAATTGAACTCAAAACAGAATTAGGGTTTCAATGAAACCCTAACAAACTAAATTAAAACATGATAGAATAAATGTAATACAAAATTAAAGCTACTGAAGCATCAAGCAGCCAGCGGCGTGATTCTAACATCCATCAACACTTCCTATTTATACATGCAAAGTTTCCCCCAAAATACCTAACCCTAATTCAATTAAAATAAAAATTAAAGATAAAATAAATCAAACAACTCGCACCCATACTCTGAAACGCTGCTCTCCCTTGTCACTTCGGCTTAGAACTCCTCTTGCTTGATTAGGTGAAACCCTAGTTTTATTTATCTCTCACATAGCCTCTAGGGTTATGAGAGAGGCTCTGCGAGAGACAACTAGAACTAGGGGTTGTTTGTGGTTGTTGGATGGTGTCGGGAGAGGAGAGATGGTGGAAGTGATGTTGCGAGAGGGTGGTATGAGTGAAGAGGGGGAAGAGCAGAGCTCGCTCGCGAGAGTGACGGGGAGGAAGAAGAGAAGATGGAGAGAAAGTGAATTGGGTCGAATAGGGTATAGGTTATGTGTGATTCAGTGTTGAGCGGATGCATCAGGGGAATGATGAGGCTGGCCTAGCGAGCGTAGGATGAAGCTGGTGCGATCTGAACGGCTGAGAGAGGTAGCCGGTTTTGATGTGATCTGGTGTAGCACGGGAGCAGCGATCTTCGATGCACGTGGAAGCAGCGACCGTTGGATGAGGGAGAAAGAAATCTCAACGTCTCGAAGAGACGGGCTCGGATCCCGGATCGCGGGTTGGGTCTAGCTCAAGCCCATGTCTTGTATATGAGTTGCTACTTGTTGGGTTTGCAACCATTGCGCGCGAGCTTTGGCTCTCTGCTCCGTAGATGCTCGACTCCAATTCTTTGCTCTTTGGGCTCCGCACTTTCTCCGGACTTTATTTAGTACCTAAAAATACAAAATTAATTAATACAAATATTTATTCTTGAAAACAAAGAAAACACAGAATCTGGGATAATATCTGATTCTTGAGCACAAAAGATGAGTAAAATGCCAATAAAAAGGTGTATAAATATGCACTATTTGGCACTCATCAAATACCCCCAAACCTGAATTTTACTTGTCCTCAAGTGAAACAGTAAATTAAGAAATCCTAACTATACCCACCGTCGCAGTCTCGAATGCATTTAGCGTATGCACTAAGCCTTTAAACCCCTAGGTGTCCCTAGTGGACGAGTTGTAGTCTCGTGAGGGTTTACCAGAGGTGTACCCACAAACCTTCTCCAACTTCAGAGTGTAAAAGAGTCTCAAGCCTCCAAGAAGCTATGAGGACATAGAGTTTCGCATGCTAGTAACAGGAGTTAGAACTATCGAAGAACGCATTCTCATCCTTAAGTGCTGAGCGAGAAGTAACCATACCATATGAAAGAATTCGGATTCGATTGTGATCATAAGCCTCGACTTCTGCCTCACCATTAGGGTTTTATGATAATTGCACTCAAAAAGATCGCTTTTAGTCTCTCATGTAAAAAAGCGGGAGTAAAGAGAGAAATCCCGCACACGTTGTAGGTAAGAAGGATAACCTTCCGAAATAAAATCTGGAGACTCCACAGATGTGTGGACAAAAGAATCTTTTACGATGATCTCTAAGGAAGGAAATCAACCATTAGCAAGGGTGGGAGTACTCACTCACTTCTCACCCGATCGGCAATTAATATCACTCTCTCATAAGAAACCATAGAAACGTCTTCAATCTTCGGTCTTCAGTCTTCAACTATTGATGACGAACTTCTGAACTTCACAAAAACTTAATAATAATTTTTTTTTTTTTAATTTTGTGGTAACTAGACACAGAAAATAAACTACAATTTTTTTTTTTTTTTTTTTTTTTTTTTTTTTTTTGGTTACAATAAAACGATAAACTTAATTTTTCACAAACTTCATTAATTCTCATCTTATTTTCTTTTCTTTGTTGCACATAAACCTTGGACTATATCAATTTTTCTTCAATATTCTGATAATGCTCAGATTCTTGCTGACGATGATGTGTTTCTATGGGTCTTGCTGATTGAGAGAGAGAGATGCTGCTTGCAAATCGATATTTAGAAGGAGTTTTCATCTTTAGACGTCACCCTCATGATTGACGGAATTAGCACTCAAGAGATCAAGTAGTCTTTGAAAGTGGTGCGAAGTTGGGTAGCTCACCATTCCTACCCGAATTGACGTACGGTGACACACACTCTAAAAGCTTTTCTAGAAAGTCACAAAGAGTGAAGGTCGGTACCTCGCTTGATGTAAAATGGGTAGTCTCCACTATGGGTGATCACAATTCTACTACTTAGAATATCTAAACAAGACCTAATTAGCCCTCCGGTATGGTTAAATCAACTTTAACGCTCTAATCAACTAAGAAACCCGATTGTGTTCTAAGTACTTCCAATTTCATTATTTCGGTTGATTCTCTATGTAAACATAGCTAGAAGCATGCTAGTGACTCTAAAATCTCTAAAAGTTGGAGGTTTTTATTTGCAAAAAGTTTTGAATTTTTGAATTTTTTTTTTTTTTTTTTTTTTTAAATGAAAATAAAAGATTAAAAAGACTAAAAACTCTAAATGCAAATGCACCCCAAACCTAAATCAAACATTGTCCTCAATGTGTCATGAGATAGGAAAAATTTAAACAGTCACATACCATGAGAACTATCTTTGAAAAGAGAAAAGGGAAGAGATTACTAGGAAATGTCGGCGGAAGCAAGGTTGAGCTTCATTCGTCAAGGCTAGAATCCAATATTCTCAAGTGGAGATCATATCGGATTAGCATAATATATGTGCAAGAAGACTCAACCGAATCAAGAAAAGAAAAATTTAACAAGTCCTTTGGATATATACAATGAAAATGCACCATAAACTAACAATCTAAAGAGTTGAGATCAACCCAAAAGACGATATGTACACACATTATGACCTTACACAAATATAATATGAGAGTGCAAGTAAGACTGCAAATGGGAATGAGTTTCCCCCAAACCTAAACTTGTGAACAGGTGTGTTTGTGAGAACAAAATCTTGCAATTTTAAAGGTACATCATGCAAAGGTCTAACTCAAAATGAGTTTTGCTAATTACGGGTGAACATACACATTCCAACTGTGGCTCCTTAAGAGTGTTATACTTTGATGCAAAATAGTCCAAGAGGACTTGGGAAGCACAAAGCTCTAGGCCTAAGTTAGGCATTTTCAGAAAAGTTGGTTTTGCGATTTTGTGACAAACTACACCTAGGTTGGGTGAAGGAGTTTCAATTTGTGACTCGGGAGAGAGGTTAGGTACATCTAGGTTGTTTCATTTTTAAAATCATTTGTACCATCACACACTTTCCTAAAGTCAAAAGAGGGTAAATCATGTTCATTTTCACGGGATAATTGCACAGGTTCCACATCAATATCACATGCATGAATATCGGAAGAAGCATCATTCATAGGGTTCACGGAGAGACACTTAATGTCTACGAACCTAAAGATTCTATTACATTTTCAAAATACACATGCTCTTCATATTCATCATCATCATCATCATCATAGCAAAAATCCATCTCTCCATTCAAAATTGTAGTATTTTTAGTGTACTCATCTACCTCTAGATTAGGTTCATATTCAATGTTAGTTGCATGAGTAAGACTAGAAACACTATTTTCAATCCTATCATTTTGTAACTCAATCAGGTTCCTTTGAAGAATCATCTTGAGTTGTTCCATTGAAGGAGAGTCTTCACTAGTGGGTATGCATTCCTCATATGGATATTCATTGTATGGTTGTGCATGAGGTTCACTAGAAGGTAAATTCAGACATGTTGCTATATGGATGGTCATGCATTGCATTCATTTCAAGCCTAGCATTTAGCTCCATGAGTGTATCCATTGTTGATTGCAAACTAGGAGTTGGGGGAGTATAAAATTGTTCATCTCCCCACTGTGGTGAATGATGCATGTGTGCAGGTTGATTATGGTCCCAATAGTCACTTCTAGACACTTCGTTCATTGGATTATCATGGTTTTCCCTAGACTGTCTAAAATCATGCAAGATATAACAGTATTCAGCAGGGTGGTCTAAGCCACCACATAAGGTGCAAGCATGCATTTCATATTGCCTAGGGAATTAGATTTGCCCAGATTGCCTTTTTAAAGCGAGATAGTCGAGCTTCTAATTGATCTAAAAGTGATGACGGGTATGAGGAGAGTGTTCATTCTCAACTTTGTGATGGATGATACATGTGCTCATAGTGATTAGGGTATGTGAGGTCGGGGCCACGAGAGGGCGCATAAAATTCCCTAAAGTCACTATGGTATGTGGGGGAGTTCATCTGTGAAGCGTGCCGTAAGCACGCTCTCTAAGGGATTTGTTTCCATCCCAGATACGGACAAAATCTGACATGATTTAATAACTCAAATTGAACTCAAAGTTTAGTTTGGTTTATTGGGATTTGGTTTCAATGGGATTCATTTGGTTTGTGTGGGAAAGTTTGGTTTATGTGGGTTCATTTTCGGTTTGTTGGGTTTTGGTTTGTTGTGGGCTCAATTTGGTTTATATGGGATTAGTTTTGGTTGGCCGGCCCAGGTTGGGTGAAAATGTAAAGCCCAGGTTGTTTTGCAAAGTGTGTAGCCCAGAGGTGGGGTTGAGTTAGCCCAGGTGAACTGGGTTTCAGTTTGGTTGCAGCCCAGGTTGGGTTGAGTTAGCCCAGCTGGTGTGGGCTGAATGCTTTAGTTTTTGCACAAAGGAGCAGAGCCCAGTTATATGCAAGCTCGGTCTTTCGGGGGGCCTCAAAATGTACAGCCCCGGGTTGGTTTGGTTTATGGGAAGCCTAGTGTATGTGTCTTGAAGGTTTATTTTGTGCGGAGATTGGCAAATCTCTTGCACCTTGGCTGTGTGCACAACTGCGCGGGGCACAAACCCCAATTGACAACTCAAACTTACACAGCAGCAAAAGAATCACAAGCAATTTTTAGCATACATAGCAGATTCTGAACCTGCAATGCACAAGTGCAAAGACAAGATAAAGCGGGGCTATACAGGTGTAGCATGCAATGGGTTTTGCAGCTATTCTATTATGCAAAACAACAACTATTCACAAATGCAGAAGATCAACAGCCAATGAACAGGGTCAGCTGTTTACAACATGCTCAGGGTTTGATTTAGGTTCCACACAACACAACACTCAGGGTTTGCATACAAGCACAGGCTACAGCCAAGGCAAATCTGACCAAGTAAGTAGGGTTGCAGCAGTGGTCGCCACCATTACACTGGACAAGTTGGCTCACAAGCTTATGCTCAGGGTTTGTATAGAGCCCAGGGGAAGGAGCATGCTAGGAGTCTTATTCACATGTTAATACAAGGTTGTTACGGTAACCTCAAGTGCCGTACTCCTTGACTTCCCTTTCTTTGGTTGCTGAGTAGCTCAGTCGCTCAAGAGCTCACCCGCGCAGCAAGCACAGCAAGCACTTCCATTCATGCACCTTGGCTCAGAGTTACTACTTGCACAGCAGCACAGTTGGGTGCCTGAATTGCACTTTGCTCAACAGCTCACAGGTACCTGTAGGCTCAGAGGAGGGTTCAGTTAGCAGCTCAAGTGCACGAGAGCTATAGCGAGCTGAGCTATGCCCGAGCCGAAAACTAAGCCACAAAAATAAGATAATGACAAAGTGCGGGGGCACTATGCAGATGGTTAACAAGAAAAGCAAAACCAACAAAAATAACGGCTAAGTTATAGCGAAGATGCAAGTTATAGAAGAGTCTACGAGAACGTAATGATGAGAAACTAAATGCTAAACACAAAGTAAAAAAAGCAAAGACAGAGATGCTAAAATTTCAAAGCTAAAAGCAAAAAATCAAGGTGATTAACCTAAGTTATATTGAAGTACCAGCTATACTACACTAACAGGGATGAAACGTAAATAGAAAACTTAACAGGGAGCAAAAACAAACAGCTATAACAGCCATACTATACTAACACAGGGTTATAAGCAAAAAAAAATGTAAATGAATATATACAGGGATAGGATGGAAATCAGTAAAGCGAGCCAATATCAGCAAGGCACGCGCCAAGTCCCCGGCAGCGGCGCCAAAAACTTGGTAGGCCTCTAAAGGTGTTTATATTTATGACCTACGTGTAATACCGCAAGTGCACGACGTCTATTGGAGACGCGGCAAGTATGGGTCGATCCCACAAGGACTTGTGGTGCTCTTATAATGATCAAAGGCTTCCTAAACTGAGTTTCCTAGCAAGTAACAAGTGTTAATGTGTAACAAAGATGTTTTGGTTGCCGAAACGGCTAAAGTTATGAATAGTGACTCTAACCGAGGTAGCAGAGATAGTGTAAGGGATTGCTAGGTCTTCAAATTCACCTCTAACTCCTATTGTGAGTTCAATCGAGTTGAATGTCTTGTTCCTATAGTAGCTAAGGGCAGTGTGTCAATTCCGCCGCTTGTCTCTGAGTTTCACCTAATGATATTTCAAATATCGGCTAATGTACTAATCTAAGTACTAGTTGTCTAATTAAGCACAACTAGTCGGGGTATTAGTATTATGTCTAATGTTTGAGCTAGAGGTATCAACAACACAAATGTTTGCCTAACTACAATGGATCGGGGGCATCCCTTTGAGAAGAGTATTGCAATCTTGGAATTGAAATTATCGATAATTAAAGCACTCAAGAACATTCAATGTAATTGAACTCAAAACAGAGAATTAGGGTTTCAATGAAACCCTAACAAACTAAATTAAAACATGATAGAATAACAGAATACAAAATTAAAGCTACAATGAAGCACTGGCTAGCCCAGGCGTGATTCTAACATCCATCAACACTTCCTATTTATACATGCAAAGTTTCCCCCAAAATACCTAACCCTAATTCAATTAAAATAAAAATTAAAGATAAAATAAATCAAACAACTCGCACCCATACTCTGAAACGCTGCTCTCCCTTGTCACTTCGGCTTAGAACTCCTCTTGCTTGATTAGGTGAAACCCTAGTTTTATTTATCTCTCACATAGCCTTTAGGGTTATGAGAGAGGCTCTGCGAGAGACAACTAGAACTAGGGGTTGCTGTGGTTGTTGGATGGTGTCAGGAGAGGGAGAGATGGTGGCGGAAGTGATGTTGCAGAGGGTGGTATGGGTAAAGAGGGGGAAGAGCAGAGCTCTGCTCTGTGAGAGTGACGGGGGAGGAAGAAAGAGAAGATGGAGAGAAAGTGAATTGGGTCGAATAGGGTATAGGTTATGGGTGATTCAGTGTTGAGCGGATGCATCAGGGGAATGATGAGGCTGGCCTAGCGAGCGTAGGATGAAGGCTGAGTGCTGACGTCGAACGGGGCAGAGAGGTAGCGGTTTTGATGTGATCTGGTGTAGCACGGAGCAGCGATCTTCGATGCACGTGGAAGCAGCGACGGCCGTTGGATGAGGGAGAAAGAAATCTCAACGTCTCGAAGAGACGGGCTCGGATCCGGATCGCGGGTTGGGTCTAGCTCAAGCCCATGTCTTGTATATGAGTTGCTACTTGTTGGGTTGCAAGCATTGCTTGTGTAGTGAGCTTTGGCTCTCGCTCCGTAGATGCTCGACTCAATTCTTTGCTCTTTGGGCTCCGCACTTTCTCGGACTTTATTTAGTACCTAAAAATACAAAATTAATTAATACAAATATTTATTCTTGAAAACAAAGAAAACCTGTAGAATGGGATAATATATACGATTCTTGAGCACAAAAGATGAGTAAAATGCCAATAAAAAGGTGTATAAATATGCACTATTTGGCACTCATCATCAAGCAAATAGAAATCTGCGAGTCTAAATAATTGAATACAAGAGAAATCACTTGAAAGGTACCAAAGACCAAGGATCAATCAATTTCAATCAACAACCAAAGGTCGGATTTCCCAATTGATTGATTCAAACGCACAACTGATCGCTTTCGTATGCTTCAAAAATAAATTACACTTTCTTACTACTCAAAATATAAATATAGCAAGGGCAAGAAAGGATCGTTCCCACAGATAGGTCTAGAGTTGTCAAGTTGTTTTGGTTTCCTATAAATAACAATGGGGATTTTGTGATTTTTATATAATAAACTAAATAAAAGCAAACAATAAAGATAAACAAATCAAATTAAGGATGAGAAAGTATTGGTCATGGATTTAGTCTTCAATCACAAACATGTTTTCAACACAATAACTAGAATTGATATTTTAATCTCAACTTTTATCAAAGGCCCTAGGATACCTTGATCGCAAAAATATCCCGCTCATTTCCTCTTGTCATCAACAAACACATTAAAAGGTGTGAATATGAATTCTATCTAAAAGAAAAACCTAACGTGTAAAAGCACTAATCAAGTTTAATTCCCTAGATGCATTAAGTTCTATGAAATCGAGGCTAATCAAAGCAATCGAGCGTGTAAAAGCACTAATCCGATTTAACAAAGGTTATGACTCACATGTGACTACTAGGATGTATCACTACAAGCAATAATCACAATTATGCTACTTGTAATCGAGAATCTATCACTTTTTGCGTATAATAAATCCTAATCTAGCAATAGAGATGAAGACAAACTCAATCGATTCGCGACTCGATCAAACAAGCATTCAAATCATGTAACAATATAAATAGTAAATCATAATCGATAATATGGAGACAAAACTAATCTATCATATCAAAAAGCGTATTATGTGAAATCCAATTATTCCATAACCCATAGAAAACTCTAGCTCATATTCATGGAGTTCATAACAAGAAGAAAAAGGAAAGTTTTCATCTTTTCTAAACCCTAGAACAAAAGTAGAAGTAGAAGATTAGATAAAAGATCCTCATTTTTATGCTTCCTCCCCTCCTGCCAAATTAGATCGAGACCAAATAAATTCGGCCGAAACCATCTCTGCCTGCATAGCCCATGTATGAAGCCCAGCTAGCCAAGTCCACGTCCATCCGAGTTAACTCGGCTAACACTGAGTCGACTCGGCTAACTCGAAATCTGGCAGAGTCCAGGTTGTTTCTATTTAGTTTCCGGCCCAATTTTCTGGCCATTCTTTCACTCGTTCCTTATAGTTTCTAGCATTCATCTAATTAAACATACATTCATTCCCAGCTCCAAATGCTCATCACACAAACTCCTTGGAAATCAACACCTTTCCAACCACACAAAAACACCCATTAAACCCATTGCAGATCAGCATCCATCTCATCGCACAACCACCTTCCTTATCTGCTTACAGGCTTTACCTGCAATGCTTTTACTCGCAATTCCCTTCAGCACAGACCAACACAATCTCAGATTTAACTGCAACAAGTTGATTCCTCCGCCATCTCTGCCAATCACCATCACAACCATTGTGCATCACAGACCCAAGCCAACACCAGTTACAGCTCTTCAAACTCAGCCACTACCCAGCAAATTGTACCATCATCTCAGACGGGACAATGCCGAACCTGAGTACATCTTTGAAAGTAGCCACCAAACTGCAGCTGCAAGATCTTGTTCTCTTCCATTCATACACTCAACTTCAGTCATTAACAGACCCATTATCTCACGGAAACATCCTCCCTAAATTCAGTTTTTCCTCTTCCATGACAATGGCACCACCAAGACCTGTTACCAGTTCTAACCCATTCTGCATTTCAGCTCACTTTCTCAAATCAATAATAGTGGCCTCATCTCTTTCCCTTGAGCTTCACAGAACCTAATTCTGCCAATTCATCAACAACAGACTCATCTTCTAGTCACTATCATCACATGCTCTCAAATGTAGCTTCTTCAATTCCACTTCTATCTACCCATCTCCTTCTCATCAGACCTACACAGCCAATAACTGGAGCAATAGCAGCTACCAACACTTGCTCACTAGACTCCTCCTCGAATTCCTCTTCCCCGTCTTGAACCAAAACAAACCCATCTCTTATTGCTCCGGCAGCAAACAAAATCACTCACCATATCCCCTTTTCATCTGTGTTTCTCAATTTCCATCTAATCACAAATTCAAGCTATAGATTCATAAACTCGTACCATTCCTAAATCTCAATCAACCCTGATTATACTCATACCCACTCTTAATTTCTTGTTGCTTTCCATATTACCACTAATATTGGCGAGAATCACGCGTTCTTCCTTTCTCGATTCACTTTCATGAGTCCCCTATCATTCCATCTCTCAACAACAAATTCTTCTACCTGCTTCTTCTAATTCATCTAATTCTTCTCTGCCTCTTCAATCTCCACCAATTCTTCTTCCAATTTAATTCCTCGAACTCATTGCAAAACCCATCTTCTAATTTTTACAAACCTAAAACATTTCTCCTGAACATTCTTTACGTCCACCAAATCATATCTCGGTTCGAGCAACACTAATCGAACCCGGGTTATCTTCGGTCTTCTCAAATCATCAATTCCTTTAGCGTCTCGATTCCATCTCCCTTCTCTATGTTCGTCGAGCTCAAACACAGAGGTCACAGACAACCTCCTCTCTCGATTTCAGGTGATAGTGATAAGAGAAAATAATTATCTCTGAAATCCAGGGCTAGGTAATAACAAGTAGTGTTATACGCTCCCAGTCAAATAGATAAGGGACACCTTGACTTATTTGGCCAGTCGGTTCAGGAGAATCGATGACCCTAATTCTTTGTTCGGCCTCATTTGTCAGTTATGAACCCGATGTTCATTCTTCACCTTTCTCCTGCATAACTTTAGCTCCGAATAAAACTTGCACGTGAATCGACCTTTTTGTCTTTTTCGCTCCAAATAGACGTTTTCGACTTCTTTTGCTCATAATGACTCCAAAGTACCTATAACACTCAAAAGCAAACATAAAACACATAATTCACACGAAAACATAGCAAAGAAAGCATAAACTATAAATATAAATGAAGGTGTTTATGGCACCTATCAAATTCCCCCACACTTAGACTTTGCTAGTCCTCGAGCAAATCAAACAAAACAAATTCTAAAACATACATACAACTCCGTGTCGTCGAGGCTACGATCACTTTTAGCATAAATAACAAGCCTTTAAACCACTAGGTGTCCCTAGTGGACGAGTTTTAGTCTCGTGAAGGTTTGCTAGAGATATACCCACAAAACCTATATTTCCAACTTACTAGTTCTCCGAAATGATAGCATCCAACGCGCTAAGAAGACATAGAGATTCTGCACACTAGTCATAAGAAGTTAGACACATAAATGAACACAATCTCATCCTTAAAAGTTGAAAAGAGATAACCATCCCTTATCGAAAGAAATTCGTGTTCGGAGTGTGATCGAAAGTCTTGACTTCCGCCTCTGAAAGGCTTTTAAGAGTTGCACTCAATAGCTTTTTATGGGTCACACATGTGTCCAGGTAGGAATGAAGAGAGAAATCCTGCGACAAGTTGAATGGTAGGAGGCAAAAACCTTCCGATTTATTTTGAAAACCCACATCTTTTATCATTTTTTTTTTTTTTGAAAACCCTTTTTTCTGACGATCTCTAAGAAAGGAAATCAACCATTTAACGAAAGTGGGAATATGCTTACTTACCTCGTTATCCGTTCGACGTGCAGCTAGCACCACTCTCACAGCATCCATAGAAACGTCTTCGGTCTTCAATCTTTTTCTTCATCTTCGTCTTCGTCTTCGGTCTTCAACTCTTGATGATAACTCTTGAACTTCGTAGAGAATCTTGACAATGTGATTCTTTCCTCTAATTCCTTGTTGCTTGAAACTTCATTATAAATATTCCTTCTTTCCATTGGCTCTATTGAAAGAACAAAACTAAAAACAAACCAAAATATGATACAAAGAATATTTCTTGTCACTTTCTTTTTTTTTTCTTTTTTTTTATCTATATTTTTTTTTTATTTTTGAATTTTTTTTATATGAGACAAGAAAAATAAACAAATACAAAATGAAAACAAAACGAAACAAAATAATAAAACTAGTAATGAACCTGAAGAAATTTTTTTTTTTTTCATGAGACAAGAGAAATAAATACAAACCGAAAATAAAAATAAAAATAAAATAAGTACAAATGTCCATGGTGTAAGTATTTTACCGTATGATTCTTCACAACTTGTATGTCTTGATATCGTAAACTTCTCGAACTCTCATCTTGATAAACTTCACTCTTGTACATAAAGTCTTCAACTTGTAAAAATTCTGCTCCTTGTTTCTTCTAAACCTTGAACGTCTTCAACTCTCCTTCAAATTTGTGATGCTCCTCTTGTTGATGATGATGGTGTTTTTATGGACCTGTTGGTGTAGAGAGAAATAAAGTGGATGGTGCTAACTGCGAACAAGATTACAAGTGGTATGTAAGTTAGCAATTCGATTTCACCATCATGATTGACAAAATAGCACTCAAGAGATCAAAATAGTGCTTCTATTGGTGGGAGGTTGGGCAGCTCACCATTCTACCCGGAGTATTACGTACGGTGACATACACTCTAAAAGCACAAATTTAGATAGGTACAAAGAAGAGAAGGTCGGTGCCTCTCATGATGTAAAATGGGTAGTCTCCACTATAGGGGTCCACTACTCTAATACCGATTGATCTGCACCTTATTTGCCCCGGGATGGTTAAATCCAACTTTAACTCTCATACAAGTAAGAAACCCGATCATGTTCTCTGTCATCTCTAAGTTAGGTCCTCTTTATGAGAATCTCGATGTAATCTTAGTGACATTTATACTATGTGACTCTAAACTAACCACAAGTTGGAGTTTTTTTTTCACTAATTTACACAAAAATTGAAAATTTCATGAAAAATTTACAATGCAAATGCTTAACCACTCCCCCACACTTAAACTTTACATTGTCCTCAATGTAAATTGAATGGAAATCAAAGTAAGTCGGGTGGGAAATTCTAAACATGAATGTGACAAGAAATCAGAAAAAAAAAAAACAAGACAAGCAATACTAAAACAAAACAAGAAATAAATACAAGACAAGAAATACTCATCCTTTGGGTTGCCTCCCATTTAACGTTTGGTTTAAAGTCGTCAGCCCGACTTGCAAGACGAATCCCCCATACACCAATAATGCGAAAAGTTGGGGATCCTTCCATGTAACCTGTTTTGCAAATAGTAACTTCACACAAACATTAATGATAAATAAAAGTGAAGCCATAGCTCAAGAAGTTTCCCCATACTTATTCTTGTCCACACTTGGAAGTGTATAAAAGAACATAAAATTCGGGAACTTCTATGGTTTCTTCTTTGCAAACTTGTATAGTATGAGAATCAAATGTTTTGTATGGATATCGAGAAATAAAGTCATTTAACAATATTCTCAAAGCACATATATTCGAGACCAATATGAGGTAAAAGAGAAGGATTAATAGGCAAAGACAAACCTTGCAACTCTTGTGTTATGGTATTCTCTTCATCCTTAGAAAATTCAAAGTATTACTTACTCTTTTGTATATCAAGTATCCCATCCAAACCAAACATTCTTAAATGCATTTTTACGCCTCAACTATAGTTTCGACATCAACATCTTCGTTACAATCCTTTGCAAGCTCAATTGGGTCTTCCACAATATTGGTCATATCAGTTTATTCTCAACACACTCGTCTTTGTTGTTAAGTATATACTCTTTTGCAGATCCGGATTTCACTATGAGCAACTTTTTTAGAACACTCAAAAATGCATCATCCTCAAGCTCCACCCTTCACAAAGTTCTTGGAGTTGCTCGTTTGTAACCTCTTTATCTTTTTGAAACTCTTGTCGTACAAAGTTGGAAAAGTTGTCTAACAAGTTAGAGACTTGTTGTTCACGAGCATAAGAATCCTCCAATCCTTGTGGTTGTTCACACACATCCCCGCCGTAAGGTTCTTGATACGAATGAAGACCACAAGGTTCCATTGAATAATGGTCATAACCAAAGAATTGGTTTCGATTATACCCCTGGAATTGGTAGTTGTCATATTGTTGAGGTTGTTGAAAACCGTATCCATCCATGTAGTATGCTCCTTCCATGAGAAACAATTTTCAAAATAAGATTTTCAAACTAAGGTTAAAAAATCAAAAATAAAAGTGTAAAAAAAAAAAAATAAGAAACCAAAAACAAGTGACAATAGCTACACTCCCAAGAAATACGCCAAAATTTGATCGCGTCGTATGCATCAAAATAAATTACACTTTCTTACTACTCAAAATATAAATATAGCAAGGGCAAGGAAGGATCGTTCCTGCAGGTCTAGAGTTGTCAAGTTGTTTGGTTTCCTATAAATAACAATGGGAGTTTTGTGATTTTTATATAATAAACTAAATAAAAGCAAACAATAAAGATAAACAAATCAAATCAAGGATGAGAAAGTATTGGTCATGGATTTCGTCTTCAATCACAAACATGTTTTCAACACAATAACTAGAATTGATATTTAATCTCAACTTTTATCAAAGTCCCTAGGATACCTTGATCGCAAGAATATCCCGCTCATCTCCTCTTGTCATCAACAAACACATTAAAAGATGCGAATATGAATTCTATCTAAAAGAACAACCTAACGTGTAAAAGCACTAATCAAGTTTAATTCCCTAGATACATTAAGTTCTATGAAACCAGGCCAATCAAAGCAACCGAACGTGTAAAAGCACTAATCCTATTTAACAAAGGTTATGACTCACATGTGCCTACTAGGATGTATCACTGCAAGCAATAATCACAATTACGCTACTTGTAATCAGGAATCTATCACTTTTGCGTATAATATATCCTAATCTAGCAATAGAGATGAAGACAAACTCAATCGATTCGCGACTCGATCAAACAAGCATTCAAATCATGTAACAATATAAATAGTAAATCATAATCGATAATATGGAGACAAAACTAATTTATTATATCAAAGAGCGTATTATGTGAAATCCAATTATTCCATAACCAATAGAAAACTCTAGCTCATATTCATGGAGTTCATAACAAGAAGAAAAAAGGAAAGTTTTTCATCTTTTAAACCCTAGAACAAAAGTAGAAGATTAGATAAAAGATCCTCTTTATGCTTCCTCCTCGCCAAATTAGGTGCGGACCAAATAAATTCGGTAAAACCATTCTGCACTTTTGCATAGCCCATGTATGAAGCCCGGTAGCCAAGTCCCACGTCCATCAGAGTTAAATCGGCTAACAATGATCGACTTGGCTAACTTTCGAAATACTGGCGAGTCCAGAGTGTTTGTTTAGTTTCGGCCGATTTCATTCCACATTCTTTCACTAGTTCATGAGTTTCTAGCATTCATCTAATTAAACATGCATTCGGTCAGCTCCAAATGCTCATCACACAAACTCCTTGGAAATCAACACCTTTCCAACCACAAAAACACCCATTAAACCCATTGCGAATCAACATCCATCTCATATCGCACAACCACCTTCCTTATACGCCAAAGGCTTTGCAATGATGCTTTCGAATTCCTTCAGTACATACGGCCAAAATCTCGATTTAACCGCACAAGTTGATTCCTCGCTATCTCTGCCAATCACCAAGCAAAACAATTGGCATCATGAGACCCAAGCCAACACGATTCTGACTCTTCAAACTTCAATGATTTTAACCCAAATTGTACCATCATGAGGCCGGGAACAACCAGAACCAGCACATCCTTGTGATAGCCACCAAACCGCAGCGGCAAGATCTTGTTCTCTTTCATTCATACACTCAACTTGATCGAATGAGACCATTAGCTCACGGAAACATCCTTCCTAAATTCAATTTCTCATCTTCCATGACAATGGCACCACCAAGACTTATTACCGATTTCGACCCATTCTGCATTTGACCACTTCTTCTTCAAATCGATAAAAGTGGCTCATTTTCTTTCCCTTGAGCTTAACGTAACCTAATTCTGCCAATTCATCAACAGCAGACTCATCTTCTAGTCACTGCCATCACCTTCTCTCAACTGTAGCTTCTTCAATTCCACTTCTATCTACCCATCTCCTTCTCAGCAGACCTACACAGCCAATAGCTGGAGCAACAGCAGCTACCAACACTTGCTCACCAGACTCCTCCTCGAATTTCTCTTCCCTGTCTTGAACCAGAACAACTTATTGCTCGTGACAACCAAAATCACTCACCGATCCTTCATACATGCCAATTACACATCTAATCCCAAATTCATGCCATGATTCATAAACTTGCACCGTTTCCTGAAATCTCAATCAACCTGATTATACTCATACCCACTCTTAATTTCTTGTTGCTTCCCTTATTACCACCCTAATCTTGCGAGAATCACGCCGTTCTTCCCTTTCTCGATTCAGCTCACAGAGTCCCCCATCATTCCATCTCCTCCACGGCAAATTCTTCATACCCTTCTTCTAATTCATCTAATTCTTGTCGTCTTCAATCTCCACCAATTCTTCTTCCAATTTAATTTTCGAACTCATTTGCAAAACCCATCTTCTAATTTTACAAACCCTAAAACATTTCTCCCCGAACTGCTCTTCAACGTCACCAAATCATATCTCGAGTTCGACAGACTAATCAAAACCCGTGTTATCTTCCGAGTCTTCTCAAATCATCAATTCCCCTTTAGAGTCTCGATTCCATCTCCCTTCTCTCGTATTCGGTCGAGCTCAAACGTAGAGGGTCCAGCTGCATAACCGCCTCTCTCGTTTGGTGAGTAGTGATAAGAGAGAAAATAATTCTCCTCGAAATCCCGGGGGCTAGGTAATAACAAGTAGTGTTATACGCTCGATCGAATAGATAGGGGACACCTAGACTTATTTGGCCTGGGCTCGATTCGAATAACTAACAAACTAATTCTTTGTTTAGCTCATTTGCCAATTAGGGGAATCGGCTTGATTCTTTCACCTTTCCTCTGCGTAACTTTAGCTCGGCTGCACCCTGTACGTGAATCAACCTTTTTGTCTTTTCGCTCCAAATGAGCGTTTTGACTTCTTTTACTCATAATGACTCCAAAGTACCTATAACACTCAAAAGCAAACATAAAACACATAATTCACACGAAAACATAGCAAAGAAAGCATAAACTATAAATATAAATAAGGTGTTTATGACACCTATCAAC
>JAJJWW010015890.1:0-68925 GCA_023531295.1 Papaver armeniacum
GATCCTACAAGAATCAACTAGACAGTCAGACTCAATCTAGATTAAAGTATATCAAAGAGTTTAATATCTCTAACTCTTAATTCAATCCGCAATCAGCAAATAGAAATCTGCGAGCCCGATTGAATAAGAGGAGTAACTTTAACGGTACCAAAGACCAATGTTCAAGTGTCAATCAATGTAAATCAATGTAAATCAACAACCAAAGGTTGGATATTCTAATTGATTGATCTTAACGCACAACCTGTGATATTTCAAGTATATAATAAAATATGATGCGGAAAAGAAATAACACAAACACCATAATTTTGTTAACGAGGAAACCGCAAATGTAGAAAAACCACGGGACCTAATCCAGATTGAACACCATACTGTATTAAGCCGCTACAGACACTAGCCTACTACCAATTAACTTCGGATTAGACTGTAGTTGAACCCTAATCAATCTCACACTGATTCAAGGTACAGTTGCACTCCTTACGTCTATGATCCCTGCAGGATCTACGCACTTGATTCCCTTAGTGGATCTCACCCACAACCAAGAGTTGCTACGACCCAAAGTCGAAGACTTGATAGACAAATCTGTCTCACACAGAAAAGTCTATAAGATTGAATAAATTTGTCTCCCACAGAAATACCCAAGAGTTTTTGTTCCGTCTTTTGATAAATCAAGGTGAACAGGAACCAATTGATAACCCGGACTTATATTCCCGAAGAACATCATAGAATTATCAATCACCTCACAATAATCTTAATCAAATAGCGAAACAAGATATTGTGGAATCACAAACGATGAGATGAAGTTGTTTGTGATTACTTTTCTATCTTTCCTATCGGAGATATAAAATCTCGAGCCAATTATTTCAATTGCACTCAACACGATAGAAACAGCAAAATCAGATCACGCAACTACAAAGATAATAGTTGGGTCTGGCTTTATAATCCCAATGAAGTCTTCAAGTCGTTAACCTACAGGGTCTCGAGAAGAAACCTAAGATTAAAGGAGAATCGACTCTAGTTATGCAACTAGTAACACACATGAGGTGTGGGGATTAGGTTTCCCAGTTGTTATAGTTTTCCTTTATATAGTTTTCAAATCAGGGTTTGCAATCCAAGTTACCTTGGTAACAAAGCATTCAATATTCACCGTTAGATGAAAAACCTGATTCAACCAAGCTAATATCTTTCAACCGTTACATCGAACTTAGCTTGTTACATACAAATGAAATGTACCCTAATTTAGGTTTATGTAACCGTACCTAAACGTGTACACCATGTTGGTTCACAAATAGTTAACCGAGGTTAGCCATATGATTACTCTCATATCAACCTTATTCATCTTAACCATAACTAGTTCAAATGACTCAAATGAAACTAGTTAAAGAGTTGTTCAATTGTATAGAAAACACAATCGAAACCAAATCGTTTTGATTCACTTGAATCAATCATGAACATTATAGCCACGGTTTGCAAAGATTGCATTCCTTATGATTTAAATGTTTAAGTCCATGAACTGACCGATTTGACAAAGTAACCAGCTTAAGTATGCGTACGGGTATGTGTAATTAAGCAACGGGAATTGAGTTTGTTTACTTTCCAAACTCAGCAGAAATTTTCGGTTCGAAAACTTCCGAAGGTGACTAGTTAAGAGTTTGCCAAACCAAACTCAACAGAAATTTTCGGTTTGAGAACTTCCGCCAGTATGCGTACATACCTGTCTCCTTCACCAATTCCGTATACACACATATGCATACACTTGGATCCCGGTTTATGGATTTATACACTAATGTGCAAACACACTATATATGCTTATATCCAAATATGGTTATATTCTCAACTCTTTATTTCAATCATTGAAACATTCTTCTATAATGACAATAGCCGTTTTCACACACTATTAGCATCAAAGCAATTTCCAAGATATTGAAATAATCATTATCGAAACATTCCAAGCCTACATCAAATGATTGTATCACACAAACAATGTAAGATGTTACTCGGAAATTTTTTCATGATATAAGATGAACTTGGTCGAAGCGAAAGCTTACCAACACATATTTCGAGAAATATGTAAGCGAGATATACTCAGCTCGAAATCTCAAATGTGTATATAGAAAACTATATCTTAACACGACTTATGTCTCAATATAGGAGATAGTAGAAATAGACTTTCCAAGTGATAGATGAGTTCAAGTCTCCACATACCTTTTGTCGAAGAAGTTCCACAAGCTCCCCTTAGTAGTTCTTCGTCTTCAAATGATGAACTCTGTGAAATCTAAGCTCAACTACACTATCTATGTCCTAGTCCGAGACATCTATAAATAGGCTAGAAATCAAGACTTATAGTTTTGATCACTAACATTGACAAACATGCTTGAGATAGCAACGCATGCGAGTTTGACCGAGCAATGCTCTCACAATCTCTCCCTTTGTCAATTTTAGTGACAAAACTATCAATACATATGGATTACAAAATAGATACAAATTGTAGCTTCTTATCCACATGCTTGATCTACTTGGCATCTTCAACGCGACTCGAAATCTTCGTCACTTCCAAGTACTCCATGATCCTAAAGGTTGTAAGTTCAGCATCACAGTTGTTGAAGATCCGTAGCGATAACAATGAGAAAACAAAATGCTCTCGATCATTGTTATACAGTGTCATAGTATTATTACACAACATCAAAGTCCAATTGTATCACAACTTTGACAACAATACTATGGTGATATTCATCACTCCCCCTTAGTTAATACTTCATCTCAACATGAGAACCACTCCCCCTTACATAATGATCCGTAAACCATATGTATTTGTAGTATCATACTACACATTAATTCTCCCCCTTTTTTTCAATATAAATTGGCAAAGGTACGAAAACTAGTGGGATCCTCATGAAATTTTCACAGAGATACTTCATGACTAAAAGAGAATACCATACCATCTTATTTAGATTCCATCATAAAGCCGAAGCTAAATACATTCATCAAGGAGTTAATAAAGATACAAGATAACCCCTAATATTCCATAGCCGCACTCCCCACAAAGATTTGGCAATTAAGCACAAGTTCAAAATGAACTCTCCCCCATAAAATGTCATCCCCGAAGGAACAACAAAGGCGACCTTAATTTTACAAGAAAAGAAGGATTTCTCTTGGATAACTCAAATCACATGAAAACATGAATTTGTATCCAAGAATATTCAATTGAAATAACCACAAGAGAACCCATGGTTAGTTCAATCGAAAAAGATGCAACCAAATTAATCACAAGAAAACCCATGATTAATTTAGTTGGAATACACAACCAAATTAACCACAAAAGAAGTGATCAATTCAATTGGTCATGCTCGACATAAGAGAACTTACGGAGCAACAACTAAGTTATTCATAAGAAAGAGATCAACTCGGTCGATTGTGCTTAAACATAAGAAACCTTACGGAACAACACATTATATGCACAAAATTGTGGATCGGAGATCGACCAATACTACGGAATAAACAAGGATTCATCAAGTTCTTGCCAAAATCCCATTACCATTATCGATTTAATGAAGAAACATGAAGTTCTTGCCAAAATTCAGACGGACATGGCCACAACTCAGAAGGAGCGAAACAACAAACATCCGAATGATTATGTCAAGGGATTCAGAATTCAGGCGTTCGATTGTTATGATCCAAATGTGACTGAATATCAATTGGTGGAGTTGTGCATTAATGATTTTTGGGGACTCCATTCACAAAACCGTACAGTCTATGATGGAGCATTTATTTGAAATTTTGTATTTCTCCAAGGCGCAACGTCAAGACATATTTGCAGCCTTCAACTGTGTTGTATCAGGCAGGCATCTGTTTCCAGTCAGGGAAGCCGCCCTCAAACCCCAATCTTTCCTGGAATGCGCGACTGATAGATGTAACTGGGGACTCACTTGAGCTGCAAAGATTTCAAAGCAGGAAGCTGTTCATTACCCAACCATAATTAAAAACTCAGAGGGAGAATCTAGAGACGCTTATGGGTACATCAACCTCGAAATCAAGGTGGGAGATGCTCTAACACACGCCAAATTTCATGTGGTTAAAGAATACCCAAATTATGATATGATCCTGGGGCGCTCATGGATACACGATAACAAGGCAAAGCTAGGAGTATGTCCTTTGCCAGTGTCTATACCTGAGAGGGTCTCCAACAAGCCATCCAATCCTGAAGATTATTTGTTACCGCATGGACAACTCGCAAATGTGACGCAATTGCCTGGAAAGTGTAGCTTCGCAGGTTCCACGAGTAAGTCTTGTTGAACAACTCTCTTTACAAATCGGTTATTTTTCGTCCCATCAAGACCTGGGGACTTTTGTCCGTCTATCAATCTGTCGATATCCTGATGTCATCACTAACGCCTGATGCTGCCTACTCATGGAAGAGCCTAATATACCCAAAGCCCAATCATGCGCGAAGGACATACCTAGCGGAGACAGAGCTAAGTAACTATCCTTAAACTAAATGTTTTATATCTATTAGGCATATCAAATAAATTTTAAATATCTTAGTGTTGAGACGTGCAAATTCCTCAACACTCACTATTGTGTTGTCAGGCGTAATTCCTCAACACGTTTTCCTCTTAGTGTTGAGACTTGCAAATTCCTCAACACTCACTCTTGTGTTGTCAGGCGTAATGCCTCAACACGTTTTCCTCTTAGTGTTGAGACTTGCAAATTCCTCACACTCACTCTTGTGTTGTCAGGCGTAATGCCTCAACACGTTTTCCTCTTAGTGTTGAGACGTGCAAATTCCTCAACACCCACTATTGTGTTGTCAGGCGTAATGCCTCAACACGTTTTCCTCTTAGTGTTGAGACGTGCAAATTCCTCAACACTCGTTACTGTGTTGCCAGGCGTACTGCCTAAACACATACTTCCTCTTAGTGTTGATACGTGTAAATTCCTCAACACTCGTTACTGTGTTGCCAGGCGTACTGCCTCAACACATCCTTCCTCTTAGTGTTGAGACGTGCAAATTCCTCAACACTCGTTACTGTGTTGCCAGGTGTACTGCCTCAACACATCCTTCCTTTTAGTGTTGAGACGTGCAAATTCCTCAACACTTGCTACTATGTTTCCAGGCATACTGCCTCAACACATCCTTCCTCTTAGTGTTGAGACGTGAAAATTCCTCAACACTCTTTACTGTGTTGCCAGGCGTACTGCCTCAACACATACTTCCTATTACTGTTGAGACGTGCAAATTCCTCAACACTCGCTACTGTGTTGTCAGGCGTACTGCCTCAACACATCCTTCCTTTTAGTGTTGAGACGTGCAAATTCCTCAACACTCGCTATTGTGTTGCCAGGCGTACTGCCTCAACACATCCTTCCTCTTAGTGTTGAGACGTGCAAATTCCTCAACACTCGCTACTGTGTTGCCAGACGTACTGCCTCAACACATCCTTACTCTTGCCTCAACACATCCTTCCTTTAGTGTTGAGACGTGCAAATTCCTCAACACTCACTACTGTGTTGCCAGGTGTACTGCCTCAACACATCCTTCCTCTTAGTGTTGAGACGTGCAAATTCCTCAACACTCATTAATGTGTTGCCAGGCGTATTTCCTCAACACTTCATTCCTCTTAGTGTTGAGACGTGCAAATTCCTCAACACTCGCTTTTGTGTTGCTAGGGGAAGTTAAGAAGATGAAGAAGACAAAAGAACAGAGAATAAAAGGAGATGGTGAATGAAATTCAAATAAAGCGGAAAGATGGGAATGTTGGTTTGAAGGTTTGGATATTACTCGGGCATTTGATCTTGTTAGTTGGAGGTTCAAATTGGTGGTGTGATTTCAATGGTAATCAGGAAGGTTCAACACTTTCGCGATATTTGTTTTGATTGAGGATGTTCTTTGTGTTGCTATGACTACTATGGTCTCAAGGAAAGGTATCTCTCTCCCACCCATTTGTTTTTTTCTGATGACATTATGATTTATTGCAAGGGTAATATCTTGCGAAATCTTGTAGATCTTTTGGGATCTTATCCGGTTGGCCCAAACAGTTAGTCGTCTTAAAGTAAGATTTATTATGGAGGAGGCTTCGGATAGATATTTAGGAGTCAAAGTGACACATTCTTCCTCTTAGTGTTGAGTTTATAAACAAGAAAGTTTGTTCATCAATGCGAAGTGGCAAATTCCTCAACACTATGATGAAGGAGGGTTAACTCGTGTTGCCTAAAGTTTTAATTGGTGATGGTCGTAATACTTCTCTATATTATGATGTTTGGGTGGGTGATGAATCCGTGAAATTCTTGAAGATTTCCTCAACACTTCATTCCTCTTAGTGTTGAGACGTTTGCGAAGAAGAATCGTTGGAAATTGTTCCTCAACACTCGCTTTTGTGTTGCCAGACTAGGAACAGATTTGTTTATGAGAACAAAAAGTTTGCTGGAATTTTTTTCAAAAAAAGTGTGTTTCAACACATCCTTCCTCGTAGTGTTGAGACGTGCAAATTCCTCAACACTTGGGTATTACTACAAATTCAGTGAAATCTATGGTGTTGCGATTCGGTGGGGTTTTATGAGAGTTTGGCGTCTCGTTGGGTGAAGCCTCAACACATCCTTCCTCTTAGTGTTGAAACAAGTTTTTGGGGTGCAGCTTAATTCCTCAACACTCGCTCTGTGTGTTCAACACATCCTTCCTCTTATGCATACCGCCTCAACACATCCTTCTCCTAGTGTTGAGACGTGCAAAATCCTCAATACTCACTACTATGTAGTCAAGCGTACTGCCTCAACATATCCTCACCTTAGTGTTGAGACGAAGCAATTCCTCAACACTCACTATTGTGTTGACAGGCATCACTGCCTCAACACATCTTTATCTTAGTGTTGAGACGCGCACCACTCACTCGTGTTGTCAGGCGTCACTGCCTCAACACATCGTAGTGCTGACGGCTCCACCACCTCAACACTCATCTTTGTATTCAAGGATTAACTGCCTTAACACTCATCAGTCGAGGCTCCACTACCTAAATACATCATTTTAGTGTTCTCGGCATCAACGTACTAGAAGGGTGATTGCTACTTGCCTCGACGTTTCATTAAAACATGTTCTGCTCAAAGGCCAAGACGGCCTCAATATACTGGTAACGTTTGTTTATTCTTCTCATGAATTTTATCTATCACCATCTAGTGCTTACCCCGCAATAGCATCGCTATTACGTACTAAGCAAGGGACTTGATAGTGATGGTGGTTTTTAGTTCAGGGGTAAAATTGTAAAACCATGTATTTAATGTGCCGTTGTTCTGTAAAGAAACTGAGCCACTTAAGAGTAATGATTATCCAGACCTCTTTACTTACATATGTATTGAGCAATTCAACATATTCATGAAATTTATCCAGAATGGTGCGTGAAGCAACAATCCCAGATATTCTGTAAATTTTAACCTATTGCATTATTCACTAATGCATGACCTTACTGGTATTTTCCTATGCTATGTTCCCAACCGAACTCTCAATATTGGCATGACATGACGGTTAATGTTCACTCGCAGCGGAGTAGCATGAATCTCCTGAAATGTTAGTGTTGAGACCTGCATGAAAACACTCACGTAGGCTACACTACTCTCTGATAAAGAGATCAGTGTAGCGCGATCGAACGCGTTTAAATTCCTTAAGGAAAATCTGGACTATCCATATCAGTCTTAAAAATGATCACAACCACACGATTTGGCCACACAATTCAACAGGCCTAGTCTACTCCTAGCAGAACTAGGCGATAATCATGATGACCACCGGTGGGCCCACTAACATCCCAGCCGGTCGGAATCCATTTAGTTCACCTGCAACACCCTTAAACGTCGGACACAAACAGGGTGATCGCGTTGTTGACTCGAACGAGTCAAGACCGACCATGACGGTCTCAAATTCATCACATATGTCTAACTTAGATATCCTAGTTGGATGGTCTAGATCTTCCCTCGAATGATCAAAAGGGTACTGGCGTGTTCACCGGCGACCCAACTACATCCTTGGTCGATCGACTTGCCCACGGAAAACCAAGAGTGCGTTGAATCGCTCGCCCAAAGTAGGGTGAACGCGTTGTTTTGGAAACCCTAAGTTGCATTGTGGGAACATGCTACTGTCGCAAATAGATCACAACCATCCATATTCGCCGGCCAAATCGATTGGCTTAGATTCAATTTTAGGCAGCCCCGAAGATATCAGTGCGCTCACTGGCAACCCACCTTCGCACATGGCCGATCGACCTGCTCAAACTAGCGCCCAACGCTTTCAATCGATTACCCAAAGATTGGACGAACAACTGGGAGCATTTGGTAAACAATTTTAGTATGAGCTACATGCCAAAAGTTTCGTACGGATGTCTAGCATAACATACTAAAAAGTCATATCAATTGGAGTAACGAGCTAAAAGATACAGCTTAAAAGGCGAGCTAGGTCATGGCTGAAAACTGACAAAATTCCTCTAGAATTCTTCATGAGTTTTTACTGTTGGGCTGTTTTCACCTCCTAAACGAGCTCAAAACCTAAATATTCCCTCGTAGAGGATAGGAAATTCTTTTTTGATCAGAATGGAGGGGCGGATCGTCAAAATACGAGTTCGTATGAGAATTCTACAACGGTTTTAGTGAGGGTCTCACATCTGAATTTTATGATTACGAAATTTCATGAATTAGCACAAACTTCTGCAAATCATCTCAGCCATCCAACTTGGCTAGCCAACTTAAACGGTTTAGATTTAATTTGGTCCAACCAATAGGATGTCAAAATGGCTACAAGCCACCATTCTCCTATAGGGACCGATCACCACATCTTTAATAGCTCCTGGCAACTACTCACACATGACCACCCGCCACCTAGCTTGCGCGTGATTGGTCAGAATAACTAGGTCTTGCAAACAAGACCCATTCAGCAGCTTGCTGCATATTTTCCACGAAAATACTCGAGACATCAAACATATCACAAACTGGGGGATGCTCACTTGGGTATTGGTCTGGCGGTTTATAGCGTGCGGCGTGCAACACGCCCATTACGAGAACGTGACAGGGAAGAACGGACAGTTAACAACAACGAGATAGTGGGTGAAGGCGTGACTAGTTTTCCCTCATAATGGAAACGTGGTGATCACCAATTTTTACACAACTCAACTTCTCCACTGCTTAATCACCTCCACTTCCCGCAAGATCAAGGTGTGCTCGAACATGACTTGTATAAATAGGATTTCAACCTATTTCGACAAAAACACAAGTGTTATCAACACAAGTATCCAGAAAATACCAAGAACTGATAGCTTACGTTCTGCAAGCCAGTTCCACATTCTGATACAAGTCATAAAACATCCACACCTTCATAATTCAACATTCTGATCTCAAACACCTTCTTCGCTTCCCTCCCTAAAATCAACGCTTCTCCTTCACTTTGTGACCGAATTGAATCTGGAACGGCCATTTCTTGGTTTAGGCCAGAGTCTTACAGATTGATCTCTCGAATCTAAAAGTACTCATGTGCAGTACATTTGTTTAGGGTTTGAATTCGTTTCTCATCAACACACCCAAATTTACCAAAAACAGCAGAATCAGTTTTTACCCCAAAACAATACTCTATCCAGAAATACTCTGGTTGGGAAGTTAAAGATCTTTGATCATGAGCATACATCCAAATCTCGAAAGGATATTGATTTCAAAGCACAAAAGAACACAAAATTGCTTGACAAAAGTAAATGTGTTGGCAACTATGTAGATGATCCTATTGAGACTGATTCGTCGGATGAAGATCTTAATCACTCAGTCTCTCTGATCACAAGACAATTTAGAGATATTCTTTTGAAGAGAAGTAAACGGTTCGTCAGAGATAAGCCTAGATCATCAATTAAACCTCATGACCAGGTTGCTTCTAAAAACAGGGATACAGTCGAAACTGATGATGAGGATATGCCTCAGTGCTTCAAGTGTAAAGGTTTTGGTCATTTTGTCAATGAGTGTCCAAATCGTAGAAAATACACTAGGAACAAAGGTCTTGCTACAACTCTTGATGAAATGTTTGATCACTATGATTCAAGTGAAGATGAAAAATCAAGTGTTGCACTCCTTGCCGAAAATATTGATTTTGATAATTGTAGTAATACTCACATCAATCTTGATATTTTTCCTGGAGAAACTTCTTCAACTATTGTGGAGGATAAAATGGATTTTTCTATGTCTTCTAGAAATTCTGTTTCTAATGTTTCAGGTACTACGATCTGTCTAGCAGCTTGCTCCGCTATGGTGTCTGAACCATCCTCCACTTTGACATGTTCTTCCTGTACCATTAAGGGTCACAGGCTCTCTAGTTGTTTCAAGTATAAACATAAAGTAAGATATGTCAATAAACTTCAACGGAGAGAAAATCGATTAATAATCAAGCTCAAACTTGTTCAGAAGTCGACTGAGGTATGTAAACTCAATTCTTCTCCAAAGAAGTTAATTCCCAAAGAAAAAGTTAGACACCATTACAAAAAACAACAAGGTATAATCATTCTATGAAAGAGGATTTTAGGAACTCTTTCCAAAAAGGTCATGGTGGACAGATTATTGTTCACCCCAACACAGCTTAATTGTGTTGGTTTTGCTTCTTATCTCAATTGTGTGATCCCAAAGAGATAAGAGCTTAGCATCTTCAGGCCTTAAAAAAAAAAATTATTCCTTTTTTTTTTCTTTTGGATTTCGGTTGGTCTTTTCATATCCTAGTTTGGTATTGAAAAGATGTTTGCATGTTTTGATTCATTAAAAGACGGTTAAGATCGACAATTCTACCTTCTTTAGAGATGAGAGTTGTGCGTACAAAGGTTCCATAACCCTACATTCCTTTTTCCTTCCTTGTAAAAACTCTTTTTATCACAAGTTTGCATGTAGAGCTTGCTTTGTGAATTTCTCTCACAAACCCATATTTGTATGGAGACTCCAAGGATTATGACTTCTGATGGAAGAGAGGTTTATATGATTGTTAAGCCATCAATCATGAAGGAAAAAGATAAATCCACTGTATCCTCTTCCCTGAAAAGAAAAAGGAGGAATGTGAGGAAACCAAGAGATGTCCCTTCAAATCTTCAGAAATTTTCTGGTGTTCTTGAAGAGTTGAAGGAAATAATAAAGGAGATGCAGCAAATAAAGGCTATTATTTTTAGGACTCTTGAAATTCAGAAAGCCCTGGTTCGGCATCAGTCAAGAAGGTTTGTTGAAATTGACTCCTTTCTTCATGAACCTTATGTTCCAATGTCTGTTGACGACAAGGAGTTCGGGGACGATAAAGAATTCTTCAAAGGTCTTAATGTCTAGGAAACTTCTTATGAGAATTTATTCTTGTGTCTTTAAGAAGGATAACTAGGGTTTGGAATAACAATTATTGTGAGTACACATAGCTATTGCCAACGATTTTCATCTTGCAATGTTTTAGATTTATTTATTTAAATTCTAAAGTTTATTTGGAAGATGATTTTGCAGTATTAATCTTTATTGGTTTTATATAGGGATAATTGGTGTTGATACTCCGGTTTTGACCAACGTTAGGCTTTGGTCTAACATTTGTCCAACGTTAGGGCTTGGTATCTGGACCAAACGCTGACCTTGGTTGACTAGTTAAATGATGACGTGTCCTATATTCCGTCTACTAAATAATGAAATTACTAAAACAATTTAAACTTTACTAACAATGACAAACCAAGTCCCTAACAGAAAAAATTATCAAACACGTGTAATGATATTGTACCATCTCAAAGATGGATGGTAACGATTTAACTTAACCTAACATATATATTCCTAAACGATTTTGCCCTAATTCATTCGTTAGTTTCTCTTCCGCATCTATCCATCAGACTAAATCTGAGAAAATGTTAAGTGTTTTTAGAGAAAGTGAAGACTGAGATCGAGATTCACTGGTACTTGAAGAGATTATTAAGGTGTTGTTCTTAGAGTTATTAGGAGTACAAGGTTATAGAAAGTGTTGATTAACTGTTCAATCGATTTGAATGGTAAGTGATTCGATTTCTTTACCATTTGTTTTCTTTTCTGCATTAGATTCATTATTTATGATATGACTAATACTTGTAAGAGTACGTTATGTGTTTGGTTTTGTTTAATCTCTGAAATCTGTTCATTTTTTCAATTAAAGTAATTTATGGTTTATAAAAAATTGGGGATTTTTCGATTTGGGTGTTTTAAAATGATTGAAAATGGGAAATATAACGTGGGTTTGTCGACTTTTGTTTGATTTTTTTTTTTTTAATTTTCAGAATTTTATCTTTATGCAGAGAAGTTATTGGTTCCCTTTTGATTAAAGTATACAATGTTTTCTAACTTGTAGTGTGATGTTGAAATGCAGAAATGGATGGTTCTGAGTTGCCTAAGTTTTACCCCACTAAAGATGGTTTTTTGGTAGGGACAAGTAGGGCTAAGAAGGATACTTCTAAAAATGTGAAAAGGGTTGATTGTTTGTTGGAAGAGGAATTAGATTGGTTGTCTATGTTACACAAGTATGAAAAGCCAACTGGTACTACAGGTAATCAAGATGGAATTGTTTCAAGTCATGGGGGGTGTTGTAAATGTGGATGACAATGTTAATGTCAATGCAGATGGTGTGTCTAATGCAGTTGGGTCAAGTACTGTGTTAAATGAAGTTAGCAAAGGTGTAGAAAATACTGCTGGTGGTAGTACAAGTAAATCTGTGGAAAGAAAGTAAAGAAGACAGTAAGGAAGATAATAAAGAAAGGTGTTAACATAATTGGGTCTAATATTGCTGTAAATGATGTAGTTGGAGATGGGGGTACAAGTACTCAAGTAGAACCAACAATAAATGTTGATGTAGATGCTACCCCGGTTGAGTCAGTTACACAAGTACAAGAAGCAGCAGATGTGCAACCACCTAGGAAAAAAGTAGTAAGCATTGATGATTGTGGTCCTTAAGAGAAGTATTTATCTGCTGGTGAGTCAGACCAAGAAGAGATAGTAAGTTCCAAAGGAGAACTCCAATGATAAAGAAGATGACCTAACTGAGCAATTAGCAAGTGTGATTAAGAAGAGTGCAGAGTTCAAAGATTATGTGAATGAAACAACAAGAGTTTATGAAGTGGAGGAGTTGAAGACTTGGAAAAGTACCACAACAATATTGGACAAGATGTTTGTTGGTCAGGAATGGAGTACTTATCAAGAATGCAGGGATTACATCAAGGATCAGAACATCTTTCAGAATTTTGACATTACCCAAGTGAAGAACACCCAGATTCAACAGCACTATGAATGTAAGAACAAACCACACTGCAAATGAAGTGTATACTGCTCTAGGATTTGGGATAAAGTGACATTTAGGTGCAAAAGGGGTACTTTTTGAGCACACATGTGTCAACAAACATGGAATTAACCATCTCTTAGCCAAAACAAGGTGTGTAATATGAAACTGTTATAATTTTTGTAAGTTATGTAATACCATATATGTATATATATAACACTGTTATACTAATATGGTTGTGTTGTTTTGCAGGTGGATGTTCAGAGTTATGTTAGCTACTTTCATGGCTCATCTAAATTTTAAATTTAAGGATTTCCAGGCTGAAGTGAAGACGGTTCATCATATAGAGATATCTAAATGGACAGCTTGGCATGCTTGGAATATGTGTATGGAGAGAGTTTTTGGTAACTATGAAGAAAGCTATGCAATGAGCCCTGATAGGGTGTAGAATACACCGTATTTAATATCTATTGGTTATGCTTTCTTTGTTACTTTTCATGTGAATTATGTATTTTACATGTGTTTTTGAGTTATTAGGTACTCTGGAGTCATACGAAGAAAAAGAAGCAGAAATCATCCAAATAAAGTAAAAAGGGAAAAAAAGACATTTTGTAGGTGAATGATATCTGGAATTCAGCTGAGGTTATGGGATAACCGAACCAGAAGTCCAAGAAAACGTGTTAATAGCGACCAACATTTGGATTCAAGGCCGCCACAGAATTGACTTTTGGGTTTAGGAATTTGGAAGCCCACTTCCAGAGTGGATGATTTAAGCCCAGCGATTTCACGGCCTAGAATTTAGAAGAAGGTTTTTATTCCTCTTACATGCCCAATCATTCCCAAACCTAAAATCGATCTTTTTTCATTATTACATCTGAAATTGAGGCGCAGCCATAACTGGAACTGAGAGAATCAATGGGATTTCTGTTGAATTCATGGTCTATTGTTGCCATTAAATGTCGAAGGAACAGCTAAAGAAACTCTTATTTTGTGAGTTGTTGGGTATGTGGTTAAATCAGAGGTTGAATCAATGGGATCTGTTGAAGATAATAAACCTGATACTGAGTGAGATCGAGAAATTGAGGGGAGAATTAACAAAGAGTGAAACTGAGAGTTGAAGCAGACCGTGAGAAAAATGGTTGTTGTTGTTGAGATGAAGTTGAGATGTTGCTGATGTGGATTACAGTGAAGGAAATAGCAGATGGGTTTGTGTTGGTGATGAAGACACGGAGAAGAAATGGTGGTATTTGGGTTAGGGCTTGTTAGTAACAGAAGGAATTGGTGGTTGTTCTCAAATGGGTTCAACTGGAAGACCTGCTACTGCTCAAATTATATAAATTATGAGAAAAATCTGGGTTTGGATGACGTTGTTGATTTCCATGGGTATTGGGATGGATTTGGAGACTCAGATGAAGATTTGAGCAAGAAAATGATGATTATGGCGCTGTTAATAAGATGGGTTTGTGTAATTTAAAGTGCAGGGCCTTGTACTGCTGTTGTTTTGAATGAGATGGGTTGGAATTGATAGATAAACTGGTGCTGCTGGTGTGGATGGATGGGTATGATTCAGATTCAGGGGTGAGTTGGTAGATGCTGGTGCTGCTAAATTGATACAGAAAGGAAGTCCTGCAAAAGATGCTTAAGCTGTAGTGAAGAATGTGTTGTAATGAACTAGATGTGTGCTTAGGATTCTTAACAGGAGAAAATAAAAAAGAATGGCCTGAAAAATGGTCGGGAAACAGCCAGAAACAGGGGAGACTCTGCTGAAATCATTTCTCGGCTGAGTCAACTCAATACCGGCCGATGAGCCGATTCAACCCAAGCCAGTAAGACCATTCAGCCAAGTCAAGTCATCTGACTCGTTGCTGATTCAGTGGCTAACTCTCTCTTCCCTTGACTACCTTGACTACCCGAGACCGTTAGTTTGACCGTTCACTTTAACGGTATCAGACGGTATATTCCTCCAGTGACTGACAGTGACATTCAGGTGGCCGACGGTAACTTTGCCGGCAGATTTCCGGTGATCCCGAGAACTTTTCAGGCGACCAAAATTACAGATTTTTGTGTGGATTCTGCTCATGGGTGTGAATACTTAGATTTGGAAGTTGGATGGAAACTTGGAAGATTTGGAGAATTAGACTTGAAATTGAAATCAGGCTCAAATTGGGAAAGTGGTGTTATTATGAGGAAGGGATTCTTTTCCTACAAGGATTGGAGAGCATTGAAGCCTATAATAAAGGAGTTCGCTACAACTTTTTAGACACATCTACTTTGGAGAAGGAGTTAAAGTGCACAAGGATTGGAGGAAGGAGCAACCAACATCTTTTCAATAAGTTCTTCTTTCTTCTTTAATTATTATTATTATTGTGTAAACTCCAAACTATGAGTATCTAATTTTCTTATGTATCACTCCCCCTTAGTCAATACTTCATCTCACAATGAAAACCACTCCCCCTTATGTATCCCACACATTAATTCTCCTATTTTTTTTCAATTTAAATTGGCAAAGGTACGAAAACTAGTGGGATCATAATGAAATTCTCATAGAGATATTTCATGACTAAACGAGAACAAATCAACTTTGTTTCGATGATTTCACATAGTCGAAACTTAGTGTATTCATCAAGGAGTTTATAAAGATACAAGATAACTCCTACAATATTCCACAGCCGTACTACCCACAAAGATTTGGTAATTAAGCACAAATTCAATTAAGAACTCTCCCCAATAAAATGTCATTCCCGAAAGAACAACAAGAGCGACCTTACTTTTACAAGAAAAGAAGGATTTCTTTGGACATTAACAAATTACATGAAACATGAAATTGTATCCAGAAAACTCAATTAAATTAGCCACAAGAAAACCCATGATTAATTTAATCGGAAATACTCAACATAAGAGAACTTACAGAGCCGCACAATACTTACACAAAGAAGTGGATCATGGAAAGATCAATACTGCGGAATATACAAAGATTCATTCTAATTTCATCAATATTTGTATAATGATTTCAATACTAGGCATTGTTACTCAGAAAGGGATTGGAGCCCAGCTTGTTGCTAGGATTCCCTCCAGTTTCTTGTCTACAAAAATTATTTGATTTATTAATTTTTATAATAAGAATTAGTTTTTATTGAGAGAAAAGAAAAAATAAATAAAATTAAATTTTTAATGTAGACCAACCAACCAATTGAATTAATTTGTTTGTACACACTCTTTAAAGAAGTGTGCACAAAAATTTAACTCTCCTAGCTACAGCCAGCGGCCCTATTCCACTGTCCCATTCTCGGGTTGGAAATATCACCATTGGCTCCGGGTACAGCTTGTTAACACATAATAAAAAATTATAATAATCTTTTAGTGAACAGGAAGATATTCAACTCGTCAGAAGTTTTTGCACCGTAGTCGAGCGGCCCCTTTTTTTGAATATGGTTGTACAAACTTTTTGGAACGATGTTTCGATCGAGTTTCATTCCAGAACGGGTGTAAACCAAAGAACCTCGAAAGCTCTTCAGTGCCACCTAGGTTTTCTCAAGAGTAATTGCAGGGTTTTCAGGATTTGTCTACGCGAATCGAATAATAACGTTGACGAAGCAAAAATTGCGTATTCTGATCTAGGAAGGACCACATTTCGTCACTCAAGCGTTAATGAGATATTTGAACCGCATTTGATAATCAATCCCGAACATATCTTATAATCTACCAAGTGATTTGAAGAATATAATATGCTTATTTTATAGCTTATATGAATGTTGTGTGTTTCTTTTTGCTATTCAGTTACGTAATGTTAATTTACTACCTTATGCATATGTTGTGTTTTTCTTTTGTTCAATTAAATAAAAATAGTTTTTAGTAACCATGTCTCACCGCTTACATAAATAAAATAAAAATTGTTTTTCTTTTGAAACATTCTCAGAGAACGTTATATAGCCGTTATTCACAGACCATTGGTAGGATATAAGCATTGTTGTGGAAACACATATATGTATAAGTCCTTATTCCTTGAACCAAAGTTTGCGAATTTTGTTGATCAAGAGAAACGGAATGTGGCGTGAGCCAAATCCGCGAACTGGCGGAAGTTGTCGACCCGAGAATTTCTGCTGGAGTTTGTGAACTCCTTCCGTGAGCTTAAGTCCGCGAACCCAGTCCGCGAACTTGAGTAGGTTATATCTAAAATCGGTTGTTCTTGAACTCATTTTTATATAAACTAAGGAATGCTTTTGCAAACCGTGGCTATAAAGTTCATGAACCGATTCGAGTGAATCAAACCGTTTTTGCTTCGATTGTGTCTTGTGTAGTTACATAAGATCTAAGCAATTGAACAACTCTCTAACTAGTTCATTTGAGTCATTTGAACTAGTTATGGTGAAGAAGAATATGGTTGATATGAAATTGCTCATATAGCTAACCATTTGGTTAACTATTGTTGAACCAACAAATGTTAATGTTTGGGAACGGTTACATAAACCCAAAATTGGACATTTCATTTGTGTGTAACAAGCTAAGGTTTCAATCCAACGGTTGAGAAATATTAGCTTGAATCTAATCAGGTTTTCATCTAACGGTGAATATTGAATGCTTTGTTACCAAGCTAACATTGATTGCAAACCCTGATTTGAAAGACTATATAAGGGAGAACTCTAGCAACTGGGAAACCTAATCCCCACACCTTACGTGTGATACTAGTTGCATAAGCTAGAGTCGATTCTCCTTTAACCTTGGGTTTTCTTCTCTAAACCAAGTTAACGACTTAAAGACTTCATTGGGATTGTGAAGCCAGACCGATACTACTTTTCTTGTAGTTGTGTGATCTGATCTTGTTGTTTCTATCGTACGAGTACAATTGGAATAATTGGCTTGAGATTTATATCTCCGATAGGCAAGATAGAAAAGAAATCACAAACACTTCGTCTCATCGTTTGTGATTCCACAATATCCTTTTTCGCCGCGTTGATTAAGATTATTGTGAGGTGATTGATAATACTAGGCTGTTCTTCGGGAATATAAGTCTTGGTTATCAATTGGTTCCTGTTCACCTTGATTTATCAAAAGACGGGACAAAAACTCGTAGGTATATTCGTGGGAGACGGATTTATCTATAACCGTAGACTTTTCTGTGTGATACAGATTTGTTTATTAAAGTCTTCGACTTTGGGTCATAGCAACTCTTAGTTGTGGGTGATCAGCTAAGGGAATCAAGTACGTAGCATCCTGTTGGGATCAGATACGTAGGAGCATAACTGTACCTTGGATCAGTGTGAGATTGGTTGGGGTTCAACTACAGTCCAGACCGAAGTTAATTTGGAGTAGGCTAGTGTCTGTAGCGGTTTAATACAATGTGTGTTCAATCTGGACTAGGTCCCGGGGGTTTTCTGCATTTGCGGTTTCCTCGCTAACAAAATTCCGGTGTTTGTGTTATTTCTATTCCGCATTATATTTGTTTATATAATTGAAATATCACAGGTTGTGCGTTGTTCAATCAATTAGAATATCCAACCTTTTGGTTGTTGATTTAAATTGATTGACACTTGGATATTGGTCTTTGGTACCATCCAAGTTATCTCTCTTTGATAAAAACTCGCAGATTTCTATTTACTTGAGTAAAGATCAAATCGAAAGATTGAGATATAAACTCTTTGATATACTTTTCTCTAGATTGAGTCTGACTATCTAGTTGATTCTCTAGAAAGTATATTGGAGTTTGTCCATACAGATTGCTAAGCGAATTATTGGGTGTAGTTGTTGTACCCACGCTTTTTCATCATTTATATAGTTTTTAAATCAGGGTTTGGAATCCAAGTTACCTTGGTAACAAAGCATTCAATATTCACCGTTAGATGAAAAACCTGATTCAACCAAGCTAATATCTTTCAACCGTTAGATCGAACTTAGCTTGTTACACACAAATGAAATGTACCCTCATTTAGGTTTATGTAACCGTACATAAACGTGTACACCATGTTGGTTCACAAATAGTTAACCGAGGTTAGCCATATGATTACTCTCATAGCAATCTTATTCATCTTCCGGAAAATTGGTCATATGACCACAACCCATAAAGTGTGGGAACAATGGACTTGTAAAATATAGGTCTGTGTGAAAAAGACATAAGAAAAATTATTCATATGTACCCTTAACTTTAAATTTTATTCTTTATCATATCCTTTTCTCTCTCCTATTTATTTTCTCACTCCAATATAAAATTAATCACGAGAAATGTTAACTTTCAAAATAGAAGTCGGATTTTAATAAAATTTATATATTTGGAAAGGGCTCAAAAATCTCTACAAAACAAGATCCATTGTTGATATGAAATTCGAAAAAAAAATTTATTATTTTAAACCAGGTCGAGGATACATGATGCACCCAGGTGCAACTTGGCCAAAATTTATTTCCTACAAAAATATGCATTATGCACATGGGTGCAACTCGGCCAAAATTTATTTCATATAAAAATATGCATTATAAACCCAGGTGCAACCAGACCAAATTTTACTTTCTATAAGAATATGCATTATGCACCCAGGTGTAACTTGGCCAAAACATTTTTCCTATAATTAAGAATCCAAAAAATATGCATTATGCACTCGGGTGCATCTTGTGTATTTCGTGGATAAATATAGGTTTATCTTACCAATCACCTGTAATATATTATACACAACCAAAATTACCAGTTCATGATCTCAAATAATGAATTGACTACCATTACCATCACATTCACCATCAAAACATCAACCAAAAACAAGTACTATTAATGAAAAAAAGAAGAGGAACAACAAAAAAATAAAAAGTAAAATACATTATGCACTCGGGTGCACCTGTACAATATATATTTCTTATAAAGAATATGCATTATGCACTCGGGTGCATCTTGTGTAGTTTATTTTAGTAATCACCTGTTGCATTATATTATACACAACCAAATAACTACTTTATTATCTCAAACGATATTTATCCACGTTAATTTTAATTTGATTAAATCGTTAATTTTAATTACATCATAATCAAACACTAAGCAATAAGCATTGCAAAAAAAATTAGAGACATCACCATAAACCTTAAAAAGCCATTACAGTTTGGACATTTTACTTATACAGTCCAGTTTGGCATATTTACGGACTCCATTATGGCTTATTCAAAACAACTAGTTTGGTTAATTGCCCATTAATATTTCATCTTGTCATTAACTAAATCTCAGCGAAATTCAAACTTATCCTAATTTGTTTCAGCAAACACCATTGTTGATGTACAACTCAAATGATTACAAATGTTTCAAAAACCCAATTAGAATCCGACCAACATTCCCCAAATCGAATCAAACCCCTTCAATTCTTTGTCCAACATTATCGGTAGCAACCGTCAGTTCAGGTCTCTTTTCTCGCTGACTTCTCTCTGTTCAGGAATTTTCTCAAGCACTGGATGTTCTTCTAGCAAATTGGTGATGGAAAATCTCTGTTTGTATTTGTTTCTTGCTTATTAGCTCTCCTTCCCTGCAAGAGATGATTACAAGCGTAACCCATCATTCCTAATCTCATTAAGACTCAAAAAAACTCATCAAATCACCATCATCCATCACCTAAAACAATGGCAGCGAGTTCATATGTAGCTTATATATCTTCACTGCTTGAAATCTCTGCCAAAAACTATTAACCAACTCAAGTTTTGATACAACAATAGTTGTAATGTTCTTAGATTCAATCAAACTCAATAATGAACTCCTAATCCTTTATGTTCTTCCGTGAAAATTAATGGCAGCAGTTCAATTTCATGGTTAACTCCTATCTTCTTACGCATCCATTACCAATATGAGTTCCGGTGAAAACTATCTCGGGGGTAATTTAGTCTGTTAGTTTAAAAACAGTTACACAATTCCGGTGAAATACATGATTTTGGATATTAGAACAGTATATTAAGAGTTTTGGATATTAGAACATTGCCAATAGTTTGCTTGTCTTTTACACCCAGGTATTCAAATTCAAGGGCTAATTAACCAAAAAACTGATTCATCTTAACCATAACTAGTTCAAATGACTCAAATGAAACTAGTTAAAGAGTTGTTCAATTGCTATATTCTCATAGAATTATATAAGAACACAATTGAAGCAAAATTGGTTTGATTCACTCGAATCAATCATGAACATTATAGCCACGGTTTGCAAAGATTGCATTCCTTATCATATAAATGTTTATGTTCATGTACAAAACCGATTTTAGAACTTTAACGTTCAAGTATGCAAACGTGTACGCATACTTGAAATACCCGGACGAAGATTGGGTTTCGTCAGTACGCAAACGGGTACGCGTACTTCCAATCCCAGCAGAAATTCTCGGATATGAACCTGTACGCCAGTACGCAAACGGGTACGCATACTTAGGTTCCCGGATTTCTCAAACCAACAGGTACGCAAACGGGTGCGTATACTATGGTTCCCGGACATGGATTACATATGTGCAAGAGTGCACAACATGACATATCCAATTATGGCTAAGTGTTCTAAATTCTTATTTCAATCATTGAAACTTTCTTAGAGGATGACAATAGCCGTTTTCACACACTATTAGCATCAAAACAATTTTCAAGTTATTGAAATAATCATAACGAAACATTCCAAGACAAACACCAAATTGTTGTATCACACAAACCATGCAAGATGTTACTCGGAAATTTTCACATGATATAAGATGAACTTGGTTGTTCTAAATTCTTATTTCAAAGAAACTTTCTTAGAGGATGACTTGCCAACTATTACATATTTTCAAGAGAAATAATATGAAACATTCCAAGACAAACACCAAATTGTTGTATCACACAAACCATGCAAGAAATCGAAAAAGCGGAAATCTCAAATGTATCGAAATCTCAAAGTATATAGAAAACTATATTACAACAAGATCATATCACACAACTACAAGAAAGTAGTATCGGTCTGGCTTCACAATCCCAATGAAGTCTTCAAGTCGTTAACCTACATGGTCTCGGTAGAAACCTAAGGTTAAAGGAGAATCGACTCTAGCTTATACAACTAGTATCACACATGAGGTGTGGGGATTAGGTTTCCCAGTTGCTAGAGTTCTCCCTTATATAGTCTTTCAAATCAGGGTTTGCAATCACTGTTAGCTTAGTAACAAAGCATTCAATATTCACCGTTAGATGAAAACCTGATTAGATTCAAGCTAATATCTTTCAACTGTTAGATCGAAAACTTAGTTGTTACTGTATGTACCCTATTAAAATAGTGTGCGTGTGAACCGCACAAGCTATTTGATATCGGTAAAATGTGGGTTTATTGAGGAAACCCACATGGCTTATTAAAGAAGCCCGGCTGGGTTATCAAGGTAACCTAGTGGTTTATTAAGGAAACCAAAATTGGCTTATTAAAGAAGCCCGGCTGGGTTATCAAGGTAACCCAGTGGTTTATTAAGGAAACCAAAATTGGCTTATTAAAGAAGCCCGGCTGGGTTATCAAGGTAACCCAGTGGTTTATTAAGGAAACCAAACATGGCTTATTAAAGAATCCCAGCTGGGTTATCAAGGTAACCCAGTGGTTTATTAAAGAAATCAAAAATAGCTTATTAAAGAAGCCCGACTGGGTTATCAAGGTAACCCAGTGGTTTATTAAGGAAACCAAAAATGGCTTATTAAAGAAAGGGTCAAGTTATCAAGGTAACCTCATTGGTTTATTAAGGAAACCAAAAATGGCTTATTAGAGAGGCCCAATGGTTTATTATGGAAACCATTGAAGATAAATACAAATCTCAAAGAGATAAATATAGATCTTTTGAGATAATTATGAATTTGGAGAAAATAGATTTAAATCTCTCAAGATATATCCAGATCTATAAAGATAGATGTAGATCTTCTTGTATAAATGCAAATCTTGACAAGATAGACATGGATCTTTCAAGATGTGCACAAATATGATGAAGATAAACATGAATCTTCCCGGATATATACAAATATTGGGGAGATAAGTACAAATCTAAGTGGTTATTTAAGATAACTACAAATCTCATAAGATAAAGGTAAATCTTGGTGGTTATTTGAGATAACTACAAATCATAACAATAAGATTTGTTTTCGCATTTATAAATAGAGGCTGAAATCCAACTCAAAAGTTACACAATCATAATTCCTTTTCTCCTCTGAAAAAACCTGTCTAGAATTCTCTCTGACTTAAGCATCAGAGTGTCTTTGCAGATACCCCCCCTCTATGTTTCATTAACAATTTCGGAAGAAATAAAGCAACGACGAAGATTCAATCATCTTACACACATCTCGAGGAGTGTTGGGGTAAACATTTTTTCACCAACATCTTTTGGCGCCGACTAAGGGGATTCGTGTAAAACAATCGTGTTTTGCCATTGAGAAAGGTGCAGAACAAATCATGCACGAGTTCGATGCAAAAATCAGCAAAAGAAAAAGAAAAAGTTAGGGTTCAGAAAACTGTCGCAAAACGGTTAAATAAACCATTGCGAGGTTGAAGAAACTGTTACAAGGTTGAAGAAAATGTTGCGAATCAGTTGAAGCAACTATTACAAACAGTTGAAGAAACCGTTACAAGGATGAAGAAACTGTTGCGAAGCTTGAAGAAACCGTTGCGAAATAGTGGAAGAAACCGTGACAAACAGTTGAAGAAAACGTTGCCAAAACCTAATCTTCATCCAACCTCGGGTACAACTTCAAATCCAACGAATGGGATCTGTTAGATCTACCAGATCATATCCGTATGATCAGCTCAGCCTCCCATACAGCTTCAGATCCAGAGAATCGGATACGTCAGATTAAGAAGATCTGATCCGTACGCTGTCCAGCAGCGCATCAAGCTTTCGATGCACCAAACAGGTTCATAGAGTTTCAACAAATCAGATACAGACACGTACAAAACCGGTCTGGTTCGGTAACGGTCCGACCACAGCAGCGACACATCATCGGCCACGTCACCAAAAGTCCACGTCATCAGGGACGTGTCAGCTTTGTCTAACGCCACATCAGCACATGAGTCTAGTCAGCACTTGCCACGTCAGCAACTAATGACATGTCATTAGTTGTCGCTTTGTCGGCACTGCTCGTTGCCACGTCACCAACCGAGTCCAGTCAGCATCTACCACGTGAGCAACCGAGACCAGTCAGCAGCAGCCACGTCAGCACCTGTTGCCATGTCATTAACTGTCTCGGTGTCAACGCTGCTCGTTGCCACGTCAGCAACTGAGTCATGTCAGCATCTGACACGTTAGCGCTGCCATCCTAGTCAGCAGTGCCACGTCAGTTTTTATCCAGTCAGCACTGCCACGTATGCAACAGCACGCGCGCTTCGTTAATATCTTGTTTCGTCAATAACTTCTTAGTTTTAAGTCCAAATTGAGTGATTTTTGGCTCGTTAGAATTGTCTTTCGATTCACTACAATATGGATACAAAAGTTTCAGTGTTCGAGAAACTTTTATGTGCACTTGGGGCAACAACATGATCGAGTTTGAGGTTCGTGGATAGCGATATAATCGATTTCGATGTTCGTGACCAGCGACATGATCGAGTGCGAGATGAGGACTGCCTAGACCCTTCAATATTTAGCCTTTCATTACATCGCAAGCACCTAAAGCCTCACCTTGCACGTGAGCACATAAGTCTTGCTCTTATCGCAATCATAAAATCTCGCATTGCACGCGAGTATGAAATACTTGCACATTGGCAAGCATAAAGTCTCGTCTCAACCACGAGTCCAATGCCCGTTATTGGTCCAAAGTCTCGTACTCAACACAAGCAACAACCAGCCTGCCCGAGTACCGAGCGATTCAGCCTTGTTATGTTGCGAGCAAAAAGCCTTATCCCAGCCGCAAGCACACACTATATTCCATTCAAGACTCGACTAGCTCTCGAGCATCACATGTGCACCACGTGGCAAAAAGTCTCATCTAGCACGTGAGCAAATTTTATTGCAGGTTATTACAGTTGGGGGCGTCTTTGTAATGTCTCTACTCACGCTTGAGGGTGATTCCAAAAGCAAAAACCACGATGGAACCAGAAATAAGATGGCAACGGAAAAGATACCTGATCATAATCCCAGAGCCATCTAGCAAGTGAGGAACGAATATAATAGATCTAGTTCCTGCTTCACATGGGGGCGTCTTTTCTACTTGGGAATATCTCTACAGATATTGGGGGCGGCTAAAGTGACCCCGGGCATGCAATCAAAGCAACTTGTGTAAATAAGTCGAACAATAGAAGACATCTTTGCATTATCATGGAAAGTAATAGGTACGGCTAAGGTTGAAGGAACGGACGCCTGGGGAGAGAAAAACAAAAACGAAGTGTTTTGTTTTTCAAGGAAATAGTTGTAATGTTTTTCTAGAAAAGATAAAAATAAAGACGAAGTGTTTTGAAAGAAGTACTTCAAGAATAAGAGTAAAATGTTTGAATAAAAGATGAAGCAAAAGGAAATATATGATAAAAAGCTATAACCGGTCAACCTGTACACTGGAGATTGTCGTACATTCGTTATTCGCGGGCACAAGAGGTTTGAGTCAGCAAATTCTACGCCAGTACGAGAGCAGGTAGGCAATCACTGTGCCTAACAAGTTACGGTAGCAGCCTGTATTCGAGTGAGTTCTGGAAATATCTTACCAAAGAGATGGAGCAAAATGTGCCAAAGCAAGACCGAAGTAGCTGGTCAATTAACGTGCCTGGTTACCTACTGGTGGTGCCTGCATTCGAACAAGTGGAAAACAGACAAATAAAATGCTATTCTATGAAAGAGAAACATCAAAGTGGTTGGTCACTAACTCCAAGTCAAAACAAGGAAGTGCTAACAGAAAGCACATCTACACGTCAAGCCTCACATGCCGGTACGTGCGAAAATTTATATAAGAAATTTTTTAGTACATTATTGGTACTTTGAACGTGTTTCCAGTGTGCTAGGTACCTTCAGTATGAGGGTTGGTAGGCCTGAAAAGATGTTTATATTATGACCTACAGTGATAACCGCAAGTGCACGGCGTCTATCGGAGACGCGGCAAGTACGGGTCGATCCCACAAGGACTTGTGGTGCTGGGTTGATCTAAGGCTGCTCTACTGAATTCTAGTGAATGTAACACAGTTATAGATTTGGTTGCCGATACGGCTAGATGAAAGTTATGACAATGAAATAAAATGAAACAGTGAGAATAAATGGGTGCTGGGGTTGTCAAATTCACCACTAAACCATGTTATGTGTTCAACTAATTTGGGCTTTCTTGTCCTGTGACAGATAAGGATAATTTGTCAATTTCATCACCTATCTAAAGGGTTTCTCCTAGTGACACTTCAATACACAGCTAAGGTGCTAACCCAGAGCACTAGTTGTCTAGTTAAGCACAACTAGTCAAGGTAATTAGCCTATAATTCTAAGGCTTGAGTAGCAAAGATACTAAACACAAGTATAACCTAACTACAATGTATACTTGGCATGCATTGTGAGAGAAGAGTGTTAGATGCTAGGATTGAAGTTATCTTTATAATTAAAGCATTCAAGATTACTCAAACTAAGTTGAAATCAAAACAGGGGATTAGGGTTTCATTGAAACCCTAGCAAACTAATTTAGAACATTAAAAACAACAAATAACAGAACTTAAATCTACAATGGTGCTATGGCTAGCCCAGGCATGAACCCTAAAATCCTCTACTCACTTCTATTTATACATGCAAGAAATTCCCAAAACATCAAACCCTAATTTTCTTTAAAATAAAAAATTAAATTAACAACACTCTCACCCATACTCTGAATCCGCTCTCTCTTCTGCTTGTGCGGCTCTGAGAGTGATGGCTCTGTCAGGGGAAAGAGATGGTGGTGTTGAGGTGGAGGTAAGGTTGGGGAAGAAGAAGATGGGGTTGCAGAGGTTTTCTCCCGAGGTCTGTCTGGGAAGAAAGATAAGGAGAGGAATAGAAATGAGTTCTCGCTTTCGATGGGTATAGGGTTAGGGTGCTTACTGTTGAGCGGGCACAACATGGTTTGATGAAGAGGCCTCAGCGAGCGTTGGATGAAGCGGGTACGATCTGAACGGCTGAGGGGAGGCTCGGAGTGATCGGGGGTGTGGAGCGGGAGCATCGAGTAATGATATGCAAAGCCGAGCGACCGTAGGATGTAGCCGAGGGGATCTCAACGGCTCGAAATGATGGGCTTGGATCCGGGTCGTGGCCGGAGATGGATAGATCGAGCCCATGTCTTGTAGATGAGTTGCTACTTGTTGGGTTGCAACCGTTCTTGCGCGCGGGCTTCGGCTTTCGCTCCATAGACACTTGCCTCTCGAGTCTTCGCTCTTTTGGCTCCTCAATTTCTCCGAGCTTTATTTATTACCTAAAAACACAAAATTAATCAATACAAATATTTATTCTTGAAAACAAAGAAAACACAGAATCTGGGATAATATCTGATTTCTAAGCGCAAAAGATGAGTAAAATGCCAATAAAAAGGTGTATAAATATGCACTATTTGGCACTCATCAAGGGTGCATGGAAATTTTAAGTATAATTGTTATACTTAGAAATGTTGACATAAAACCGGGCGAACTCCGAAAAGTTAGCAACGCTAAATTCGTGGCAAGATGATCGTAAAAGTAACGGGGTCATCGTAGGCACGCTGCGACGGACAGTCGGGATTATTTCTTCAACAAGTTGAGAATTTAAAGCACTCTCAAGAAAAAAGATGAGAGAGAAACTCTGGCTCCTACTCTAGGGTTTTAGGGTTTTTCAAATTTTGATCGTTTTCTGTGATTCAATGGCAGATTCAATAGCCGTTGTTCCAAGTACAACTAAGAACAACAATCAATCTTTCGCTGACAAGGTGAAAGCTAAGAAAACTTTACAACCCACGACGATGGATATTAATTGTTTACCAAATCCAACTTTAATTGATGGTGAACCATCTTTGGTCATTCCTGCGGAGTTTTACCAGGACGAATGTAAACCATTCGAGCATAGCTTCATTGCACGTCTAAACTTCACAGGTTTGAAGTTTATGGAGGTAAAAAGCATCTTGATAAATCAATGGCAGATAAACCCTAACTCTGTTAGATTCATGACAATGAGCAAGGGTTTTTTTGTTATCATGCTACAAGATGCGGAGACGAAGGAGCGAATCCGTCTTACAAAGTGGTACATCAATCATAATGAGTTGAAACTCATGGATTGGTATCCAGGCTTTGATCCGGAACGCCAAAAAACCTCCCATGCAGCTGTTTGGGTTCACTTCCCAGGGCTACATGCAGAGTTATGGACAGAGAAGTCTTTGTTATAGATTGGGAAAGGGTTGGTATCTCCGATTCTGGTTGATCAGCGAACTCTTAATTTAGAGTTTGGAAATTTTGCATCAGTCATGGTTGATGTAGATTTTGCGAAACATGTTCCAGAAAGGATTCGATTAACTGCTGGGGGTCGTACTTTTTGGCAATATCTGGATATACCAAAAAAACCAAAGTTTTGCACGAAGTGCAGCATTATTGGGCATAATGATAATGATTGTAGGAGAAACCCAAAGTCAAACGAACATTCGAAGGCTAATGCTAATAATGCAGAGAAAGGGGATTCTAACCAAGGTTGGCAAACAACAAAGAACATGAGGAAGAGAAGGGGTAAGAATTCCAATGACCCTGCTGATTCAAATACTGCCAATGTTAATGATAAACCAAACACAGTTGAGGAGAATGCTGGGAGTGTGGAGGAAACTGCCCAGCTTGAGAAGGAGCTGGCTTCTTCTGAAGCTCTTTTGCAAACAGCGTCTAAAGCTTTCGAGGAAGCTAAACAGGCACTAGCTGCGAAACGAGTTTTAGCTGGTAGTTCATTAGTGGGTGAAACTAATAACTCGAATGCTAAGTCAGTTACGAGTGATGAATTGGCAAGAACTAATCACTCTAACGCTGATAAGAATAAGGCTAGCTCTTCTGCTACTCCTGTTACAACTGATGGAGGGATAATTCACCAGTCTGATGACACAGTGGTTGATAGTATCTCGGAAACTCCAACTTATCTAGCAGTTACAGATTCTACGGTGGTAATATCACCAAATAAGTTCAATGTCTTAAATGACGAACTGGGTTTAGTGGAGTCGGATCAACAGGCTGATAAGGGTATAGAGAATTCTGACGATGATTCATCGCCAGAAAAAGCTTCTGTAGGTGTTAAAGGTTCTAAATGGGGTGATTGCCATGAAGAACAAGTTAAACACAAGGAAAAAAGGAAGCCTGGTCGTGTGCTGGTTTCAGAGAAGCAAGATATTTCTTCAGCGTCCAAGTCTGACTCGGAAAATGAAATTAATGAATTAGGAATCAGAGTCCGTAAGGGATTCTCTCCGATACTTCAAAGAAGGGATTTGTCTCAGAATCCTAAGGTTAAAAATAAAAATACAAAACCAGTTTCTTAATGCGGGTTCTGATAGGTGTAGAATACACCGTATTTAATATCTAGTATTTATGCTTTCTTTGCGAGTTTTCTTGTAAATTATGTATCTTATGTGTGCTTTTGAGTTTATTAGGTGCAATGGAGTCATTTGGAGCAAAAAGACCAATTGGAACTCGTTCAAATGCAAGATTTCTACTTTTCATTGTGTAGAGGACGAGAAGACGAAGGCAATGGCGAAAGAACGGAGTCATTCTGAGTTCGTATGAAGAAGTTATGGGCAAAACAAGAACTCATGAACAAGAAGGGCAAAATAGTCATTTCACGGTAATCACTACTGGGAGCCCAGCCACATGTTAAGGGGTAGCCAGATTTTGGTTAAAAGGGAAGTACTAGTGAGAGCCTAGCTAAGGATAAGGGGTAGCCATATGAGATTCGCTAAGGACAGACTGCATATTGTTAAGGGGCACCTCCTCCTTTATACTAGGTCGAGATTTTAGTCTTGAGTCATTTTCAGTTTCCCAGCCCTGCACCAATTCACATTGCCGGCAAGCCATGAGTCCAAGCTCATACTCGGTTCACTTCCGGTATAACCATGGATCCGATAGCTGAGTACCAAGGGAACAGGGTGATTGATGAGTACTTCGAAGCTCAATTGTTCTATAAAGACAGAGTTAGCAAGGAAAGATGGAATTCAAATTAACAGCAAGTTTTGAGTTTTTCCGAGAAATAACCAACTTGTGTGATGCCTGATTAATGAATGTATGTGTGCTTGAGAAGGTTTATCAGAATGGGTGTGTTCTAAATGTCAAATTGTTTGCAGGAAGGAGATAGAATCTGTCAATATGTAGTTCATCTCTAGATCACCAAAGACAATTCACACAAGGTGTTTGTGAAAATCCCCGAGTGATGTTCTCCGGTGGAGTTGGTGTTGAAATGGAGTTTGTGGCATTCGATGGGACCGAGTACAAGACAGGGAAGATGGCAAAGAATTGCAAAGTTGGATTTGGGGCACAAAGCTAAGGCATAATGGAGCCGAATGAGACCGAGCCGCAGTTCAAGTTGTGTGCGGTGTGGAGTATGACTGGAGAGTCCGGCAGCGTTAGATGGAACCGAAAGGCCGTAGCAGCAGGCGTGAGGCGTGAAGGCCGGCGGGCCGAGAATGAAGGCTAGAGGATGGCTGAGTTTGAGTTGTACGAGATAGGAGGTTTGGCACCGTAATGAACCGATGTTGCGTGTGTTGCTCAAGGGAATGATGTCGGCTCTGGGATTGGAGTTGCACTGGTTTTGTGGCCAGGTTTGAGAGCTGGTGCTGTTACTGATGGCCTGCTGCTGTGGATGAAGATGGAAGTTCAGAGCTTGTAATGGTGGACAAGGCAAGGATGTTTGAGCACTGGTGATCTTTGGATCGCATTGGCAAAGCACAATGGTAGTCTTTGGTAAATATGGCCTGTGGGAGATGCTGGTGAATGTGGCAGATGTTAGCAATGCTGTTGGTAATGGCATGGCAGTGATCGATATTATGATGTGAACTGAGCAGAGAGTGAATACAAGAGTTGTACACTGAAGTTAAAAACTGAAAATGGTGTTGAGGTAGCATGGGTACTGGTGGTTATGAGCTGCACTTGGAGTGAATGAGCTACATGGAATGCGAGGCATGCAGGTGGTGCCGGGTTCCGTTGCGGTTGTGCAGAAGCAAGGGAAGCTGATTGAAGTGCAAATGGAATGGAAAGTATAATGGTCTTGTGTTGTTGGTGCCGCCATTGAGGAAGAGCTGAAGAGGATTGCAGTGTGATTCTCGGGAGGAAATGGAACTCGGTGAGCTTGCAGATGGAGCAAGGAGGTCTGGTAGCTTTGGAGTCTTGAAGGAGTAATACTGGAGTTGGAGCCGCAAGTTGCAAAGCAGTGCAGGCCAAGCAGGGAATGGATTTTTGAAGCCGCAGAAATAGTGCGAAAACGGGGTGAAAATGGCGCACCGGTGAGCATAGTTCTGGTAGCCGGATTTCAGAGGTTAAAGTGTCGATCGTAATATTTCAGTGAATCGCGAGGGGGGTATGAGTCGGATGCAAGAATCGACGGCCGGACATATGAGCTACGCATCACGCTTTTGGGCGCGTTTTCGCAAGAGAGAAAGAATTGGTTTGGATGACTTTTGTGAATGTTTGAAATGCAGAGAAGGGAAGATGAGTTGCTGGGAGTGCACACTTGCTGGCGACAGTTTCCGATGACAAAAGCGGCTGGAGACAAATTTTCCGGTGACGGATTCCGGCGCCGACGACCGGATTCCGGCGATGACGTCAGCAATCCGGCGACCAGTTTTGGACCCAAAATTCCAGACATATTTTTCACTCCTGGGCTTGGTGGACCAACTTGGAGATGGGTTTTGAGAAGAATTAACCTAATTTTGGGAAAGTATCCTTATGGGGAGAAAAGCATATAAATAGAACTTTTTCTCTAAACCTAGATAGCTCCATTAGGGAGACTTCTACTTTTGTTCTAGGGTCTTCATGATAGTCTCTTCTTTGATGAATATGATGATGATTTCCAAAAACACAAGTAACTAAGTTTTTATTATTGGTTGAAGATGTAGTTGGATTTTGCAACCAAGTTATGATTTTTATGAATTAGTTTTCTCTCAATATTATCGTTCACTTCTACGGGTTACAATAATTGCATGATTGATGGATTGCAATATGATTGAATGTTTGTTTAGTCGAGTCTAGAATTGATTGAACTCACATCCATATCTATAGCTATTTTAGGGTTTTCATCGAGCGATAACCTTGAATACGAGTAGCATGATATGATTAGGGTTTGTAGTGATACATCCTCGTAGTCATATGTAGAAATTGACCTTTGTTCGAATTGTTTGCGCAATGTATTACAATTGCATTGATTAGCCTATTTCAAACTTAATGCTCCTAGAATTGAACTTGATTAGCGCAAGGCGTTAGGTTATTCTTTAGGTAGAATTCACATACGCAGCTCTAATGTGTGTGTTGATAACTTTGGAAATTACTGAGTATTCTTGCAATAAGGTAGTTCTCTATTGGAATATCAATGGGGTGGCGAAGGTAGAAGCTGGTGTGAAGTTGCGAGAGTTGGTGAATGAGTTTAAGCCGGCTATGCTTTGTATTGCTGAGCCTAAAATTCAGTACTCCGACAATGTTATTTTACGTCTAAATTTGTGTGGTTTTGTTAAAAAGGCAATTCATAATTCTTCTTCAAGCTCTTTAGGTAATCTTTGGATTCTTTGGAGTGAAGACATTGAAGAGCCAGTGGTAGTTAATTCGACTAGGCAGGCCATTACGGTTAAAACTGAGGGAGTTTTGGTCTCTTTTGTTCATGCTAATTATATTCAAGTTACTAGAAGGAGGTTATGGAGTCAACTTTCAGAGTTTGACACAGTGATTCCTTGGCTGGTTATAGGTGATTTTAATTGTGTTCTTCGGGAGGACGAGAAGAAGGGTGGTCGAGAGCCGTGCACTTCTTGTATAAATGATTTTAGTGATTGGATGGAGGAGAATAACTTATTTGAGGCTGATTCTTTGGGTTCGAAATTCACTTGGACTAATGGTCAATCAGGTGTTGGTAGAATTCTTAGTAAGCTTGATCGTGCTATTATTAATGAATCTTGGTTGATGAAGTTTTCGAATTGGCGGTGTGAAGCTCTTCCTAGGGAAGTTTCTGACCATTCTACTCTCATTGGCTATCCTTTTATTTCGCCTAGGCCTAAGCGTGCTCCCTTCCGGATTCAGAAAATGTGGTTCACTCATCAAGGTTTTTTGGGTATGGTGGAGGCTTCTTGGAACGCTCCGGCTTATGGCAGCCCTGACTTTATCTTTCCTTTCAAACTGAGACGTTTGAAGGCAGCTATCAAATTATGGAACCAAAATATTTTTGGTAATGTAAATGCTCGGCTGAAACAAGCTCAGTTAAAGTTTGAAGTGGCAAGTCTTAATTCTAATGAAGACCCATATGATACTACCAAACTTAATGTGATGAAAGATGCCCAGGTTGCTGTCCAAGAAGTGCGGTTACAACAACAAATTATGCTCAGGCAAAATTCTCGTAATAAATGGATTCTGGAGGGGTCTAGCAATACCTCTTTCTTCCACAGCAGCATCAATATTCGGAGAAGCAATAATACAATATCGGAGCTTGTTTCTGATGATGGTTTAGTTATTAATGATCCAGACCTTCTTCGTGATCATGTGGTTAATTATTATGAGTCTAAATTTAATGGGGAAGATTTTCCAGTGGAAGACCATTTGTTTGAGTATGAACATTATTTTATTTCTCAGATGGAAAGCGAGATGTTAGATGCCATTCCTACTTTGGAAGAAATCAAGACTGCGGTTTTTGATTTAGGAGCGGATAGTGCACCGGGACCGGATGGGTTTTCAGGATGTTTTTATAGGCACCGTTGGGATATTATTCAACAAGACCTTCTCAATGCTATTATTTTTTGCTGGACTACTAAAAAGATTCCTAATGGAGCTAATTCTAGCCTTATTCTTTTGCTTGCGAAGGTGAGAAATGCTAATTCTTTAAGAAAATATAGACCTATTGGTCTAAGTAATTTTTTCTTTAAGATTTTTACTAAAATTCTAGCTACTAGACTTGGTAAGGTCCTGGGTAATTTGGTGTCCGAAGAACAAGTAGCTTTCATGAAAGGGAGAAATATTCATGAAAACATTAGTTTGGCATCGGAAATGGTTAATGAGCTGCAAATTAAAAGGAAGGATGGTAATTTGGGAATAAAGCTGGATATTTCTCAGGCTTTCGATACGGTTAGTTGGTCCTTCGTTTTGGAGGTTTTTAGAAGATATGGTTTCTCGGATAATTGGTGTTCTTGGATTCTCAATATTCTGAAGTCCGCTCGTATATTTATTCTTCTCAATGGAAGTCCGGAAGGTTTTTTCAAGATCAACAGGGGTTTGCATCAAGGGGATCCTCTTTGTCCTCTTATTTTTGTTTTGATAGAGGATGTTCTTAGCCGGAACATTACTAAACTCTTTCAAAACAAAAGCATGACCCATATGGTTAAGCGTAATGGTATTGCTCCTACTCATCTTTTCTTTGCTGATGACATTATGATTTTTTGCAAGGGAAATATGAAGAGTGTGACAAACTTGGTGAATTTGCTTGATGATTATCAACGTGCTTTGGGACAACGTGTTTGTAGGGAGAAAAGTAAAATATACTTTGGTGGTGGGTCTTTGAGTAGGCGCCAGACTATTGCCAATTTTTTGGGAATGGAAATTACTTATTTTCCGGATAGGTATTTGGGGGTTCAAGTCATGCCTGGAGCTATGAAGTATAGGCACATTAGCAACGTCATTGACAAGCTAAAAGATCAGTTGACAGTCTTAAAAGGTAAGTTACTCTCTTTTCAATATAGAGTTGTGATTATAAAACATGTTCTCTCTAGCTATTCTATACACAATATGGCTGTGTATAAATGGCCGGTTAAATTCATTCAACAATGTGAGCGTGTTATTCGTAATTTTCTGTGGTCGGGGGATTCAAACTTGTCGAGAGCTTTTGTGGTTGGTTTTGATAAGATATGATGTCCTACTAAGGAGGGTGGTCTTGTTCTGACTAGTATGAGAACCATGAACAAGGCTCTTCTAATGAAGCTCTGGTGGAGTATTAAGTCTTCTAGGAAAAATTGGGCTCGGTTTTTAGAAACGAAGTATACTTGCAGAGATGGTCGCATTAAATTGGTTGGTGTTAAATCGACTATCCTTCCAGGCATTCGTTGGGTTCACTCAGAGGTTGTGCGCAACACTAAATGCCTAATTGGAGATGGCAGGGCTACGTCTCTCTTTTATGACGTGTGGTATGGTGTTACGGCTTTGGCTGATATTCTGGATCGTACAGATTTGGACAGGGAAGCTCGTGTTAGTGATATTATATTGCAGGGTGAATGGGTTTTGCAGGGAGATCATTACAATGATATGGTGAATGCTGGGGTTGTGATGGATGATCTTCCAACTATTCAGGGAGGAAATGATAGAAAAATTTGGATGCCGGACTTGAGGAGTCAGTTCACTGTCAAGTCTGCTCGTGAGTTGGTAAGGGCTAATTATCCTGTTTTGGAAGAAGCTAGTTTGATTTGGAGGAAGGTAGTACACCCTTCTTTGGCAGCACAAAACTGGAAGTTTGTCCGAGGTGCGTGTGCCATACTGGACAAAGTTCGTAGCAGATTCAAGATTTCTCTGGCATCGTTTTGCTGTGTGTGTCAGTCTGAAGAGGAGACCTTGGAGCACATTTTTTGGAGCTGTTGTTTTGCGCAGAAAGCTTGGAGATGGTTATCAGGTATTTTCCACATTTAGCCACACTATAATTTAATTTCTTCTATCAAAGCTGCAAAGAATGGCAGTAGGATGTTTAAGGATTTATGGCTGGTGGCTAATCTAGTCATTAGATCGGAGCTTTGGTATACTCGTAACAAAAAAACCTATGAGAAGAGGAATCCGTGTTGGTCAGTGTTTCAGAAAAGGGTTTTCAATATTATTCATGAATACTCAGATCGCATGAAAGGTTTCATGAAGAATACGTGTGATGATTTACGTGTGCTGGACTTCTTCCGTGTGAAGTTTAGAAAGGTTAAACACTGTGTCCCTGTCAAGTGTGATTGGGTTCCGCCGGAGCATGGTGAACTGCTTCTTTACTGTGATGGGGCCTCTCGGAACAACCCAGTAGTCGCTGGTGCTGGAGTGGTCGCAAGAGACGCGAGCTGTGGAGTTGTAGGTGCTATGGAAATTGGGCTGGGTATCACGTCTAATTTTTTAGCCGAATTGTATGGAGTTGTAGTTGGGATTGAGTGGGCTAGACAATGGATTTTTCGTAGGATCCTCATTAGATCAGACTCATCAAGTGTTTTGAGTATTTTGGAGCATAATAGTTTACCATGGTTTGTTCTACAAAGATGGGAAGCAGTGTGTAATCATTATGATTCTATCAGGTTCGTTCATTCGTATCGGAAGCGATTTTTTTTGCAGATAAGATGGCAAGAAGAGGTTGTAATTTGGATCATGGTGTGGGAATACATTATGTAGGCCGGCCTGATTTTTTACTTTCTATCGAATTACCAAATGTTGCTTATTTTCATTTTAAGTAGTCTTTGAGAGTTTTTGGGGTTGCTGTGACCTCTTTTCTCTCTAGCTACCTTGTAAATATTTTTCTTTTTAATACATTTTTTGACTTATCAAAAAAAAAAAAAAAGGCGATGTTTGTACCCTATTAAAATAGTGTACGTGCGAACCGCACAAGCTATTTGATATCGGTAAAATGTGGGTTTATTGAGAAAACCCACATAGCTTATTAAAGAAGCTCGGCTGGGTTATCAAGGTAACCCAGTGGTTTATTAAGGAAACCAAAATTGGCTTATTAAAAAGATTTGGTTATAGGATGTGGTTTATCAAGGAAACCAAAATTGGCCCTACTGGTTATCAAGTGGTTTATTAAGGAAACCAAACATGGCTTATTAAAGAATCCCAGCTGGGTTATCAAGGTAACCCAGTGGTTTATTAAAGAAATCAAAAATAGCTTATTAAAGAAGCCCGACTGGGTTATCAAGGTAACCCAGTGGTTTATTAAGGAAACCAAAAATGGCTTATTAAAGAAGCCCGGCTGGGTTATCAAGGTAACCCAGTGGTTTATTAAGGAAACCAAAAATGGCTTATTAAAGAGGCCCAATGGTTTATTATGGAAATCATTGATGATAAATACAAATCTCAAAGAGATAAATATAGATCTTTTGAGATAATTATGAATCTGGAGAAGATAGATATAAATCTCTCAAGATATATCCAGATCTATAAAAATAGATATAGATCTTCTTGGATAAATGCAAATCTTGACAAGATAGACATGTTTTTTTTTTTTGCTAAGTCCAATAGTTTATTAAGCAAAAAAACGTAATTACAAGAATTACAAGCAGGGGACACAAGGCCCCCCTACCCCCATAAACCAAAAGGGTAAAATAAATAGCTTATCAAAACTGAAGATGATGCGTGTCGTAAGTGCAACAAATTAATAAAGATATTTCCCACTAATTAGCGGTAATATAGCGGTAGTAAGAGATCGTTCCCACGCAGAGTGTAATTGATAGGTTATTTAGTTCAAGAAAGTAAAGTAAAAGACAAAAGGGGTGGTTTTATAGTGAAGTAAAAAGAAACAAATAAGAAAGTAAAGATGATTAAGGAATCATTCGCCGCCACTGATCAGAAACTTAATAAAAGTACTTGTTTATCTCTTGTTAATTTTCTATTATCACCAACCGTAGAATAGTAATAAACTCTGCTATCCCCGGAATTCCTGTTGCCACTGGATACGGAAGCGCTCGACTACCAGATTCTATCCATCTGAGCCACCATGAATAAGCTCTCAAGATGTAACCCACCGGATGCATTTCGTTTTGTGAATTAGGTTGATCCTAGCATCAGACGCATAAGCTCGGTTTGCTTACTAGTGTCATCTCTATACACAATTGCTTAACAGAATCCCTCTGTCAGCTTTTGCGATGTACTACTTATGTAAGGAACTGAGTGACTATTACACGTATCACCAATCCCAATACTAGTAGAAGAATTACTACCAGGTCAATTCAAATGGCCAGTTGAACAACCCAGTAATAATCTTAGGCACTAAAAATAATAGAGACAATCGACAAGAAAAATCAACTTAAAATAAACTTGTAAAAAAGAATTAAAGTTTCATAAACCAGGACTTTGAAATCATCATACCTTAATCAGTAGAAATTCAGCTACACATGGATTTACTAAAACCCATAAAAATATATATAGAAGAAGAAGAAAATAGCTTGGTTTCCCCCTAATGGGGTTAACCCTAGATATGAAATAAAACCTTTCCTCTCTTCTATTCTCTGTATTTTTCTCTCCCAAAAAGTTGTATTTCTAGCTACAAAAGAAATAATAAAAGAAGAAGTTCTTTCTCTTTTGGTTTAGGTAGCTATTTATAGGCATCCAAATACCCAGCCGATCCACAATTGTCGAACAAGATAGAGATGCAAAGTCGGTTAGCTTATCACAAAATATGATTCAGTGTGCGCGAAGTACTTCAGTGAAACGCAACCGCAACATCTAATTGGCTTAAACTTAAACAGGATCCAAGTGTTCTCATCTGCACCGTCTATCTCTCCTCCATCGATGCTCCGCAATACACCAGATCTCCACCTTTCTCCAAAACGCGTCAACCCCACTGCAAACCGGTCCCACCACCTGTATTCTCCCACTGATCACGTGCTCGCCTAATCTTTCTTCTCAGTCGTACGGCTTTTGGACTTCTCATCAGACTTCTCTGTCTTGTCAGTCCAACAACAACAGCTTCAAAGTCCTTCCCTGTATGTCTCGACCTCTCTTCTCTGTCAATCAATTTCTTCATCTCTGGCAACATCCAACTCTAACCCTCGAACAACAGCCACAGCAAAACTTCTCTCGTTGACAGCTCCTTCATCTCTGCCAATGCTTCCATCGGCCCGATCACCATCACCACCGATGGCAACAACCATTATCATCGATGAGATTCATCGGTCCCACGACCAACAAAGACCTGCCAGCATCCATTCTTCTTCCTTCATTGATCACCGATGGAAGCAACTCCACCTTATCACCGTCGTGATTATCACGAGCTTCTCCATCAAACACCGGTGATAATGGCAGCAGCCATATTCCACCCCCAAGCTCGAGTGTCACTTCTTTATCGAAATCAAGCCAGTACCCATGTTTTCTACCACCTTCAATTACCCAATGATGTATTTGAATTCGAGCTTTACTTAAATCAATAACCAGCATGATCAATCATGATCATCAGCATCTTCATCTCCCTGAACATGCTCGAGCCCTCTGATTTGAAATCAGACTCCTACCCAAGCCTTATATCATTCTCCTGATCCCAGTGATGTATTCGATTCGAATATACTGTTAATCAATATCCATCATCATCGTGATCATCATGATCATCGAGTTCCTTCTGCCATTGGTTGTATTCTGTTTAGGAAGAGGGAAGACGAAGTGCCCTGAGCAAACAGGCTGGGTGCCTTCAACATATATTGAATTTCTGCCTCCCCTTTTGTAAGAGATCGAACTGCCTTTAGCAGTTCCCTTGAACTTGACTACCCCTTAACAGAAGTGCCCCTTAACGATTAGTGAGGATGCCAATAACACTTCTCTTTGAAATGACCATTTAGCCCTTAGTCTTCCAAGTTCTTGTTTTGCTCATAACTTCTTCATACGAACTCAGAATGACTCCGTTCTTTCGCCATTGTCTTCATCTTCTCGTCCTCTACAAAATGAAAAGTAGAAATCTTGTATTTGAACGAGTTCCAATTGGTCTTTGGCCCTTCTCCACTTGTAGCTAGCTTCTTTCCTTGCACAATTAAGTGCATATTCACTTCTTTTGGATGATTCATCTAATAAAACACAAATAAGAGAAAACAAGCGTAATATACAATAATTTGCAATAAAACCAACAAACACTAGCATGGAATTGACACTAAATATATGTGAAATATGCACTTATCAGAAGAACATTAAACAGAGAAAAAGAAAAAAAGAAGACTAAACTTCTAAATTTTTCACGGTTTAAAACACCAAAGAATCCAGCAAAAACTCCTCTCATAAATGAGCTTAAGTATTTCCACCTCCTTTAGTTTTCCACTTTGGAGTCTTCATTCTTATTGCTTGATCATGCGTTTCCTTGATATATTCCTTTCGAAAAAATAAATCATTTAAAAACTTTTGTTGGGTATCAAATTTTGTAATTGTACAAAACATCTTATGTTCTTCTTTTGTTAACTGAGTAGCACTCACCTTGGGCTGGGTTTGCAAGCCCAAGTTTGAATCCGAGCAAGAGTCCTTGTTGGTTTCAAGTTCTTCACGACCAGATTCCAAGTGCGTTTTGCTTTGTAACACACTGAATTTGTTCGGTGATAAAACTCTGCCAGCATTAACTTTCGCCTGTGTAGTTTTTTCCAAGTCCTCACGAATCTTCTTTAAATTAGCTAAATCTTCTTCCTTTTTTTTCAAGTTCCAAAACAATACACTCTTCAACACTTAATTCAATACCTTGTTCCACTTGAGCTTTGAGCTGTGCAAGAAGTTCAAGGCTTTCCGAACTGAATTCGGCTTGCTGTTTACCATTGTACTGTAAGTCATCTGCTATTGGATAGTCAACAGCTTGAGACACACCCCCATGATGACCATGCACATCATCAGCTTTCTCCACAGAAATTTCAGGAACAAAAGGAACGACTGGAGCTTTCTTTCCTTTTTCTTACGCTTGACTTCCTTCCATACGAGTGCTACCATTAGGAACAGTACTGCCCCCAGCAGTATTCCCATTTTCTTGCACAACATTAGATAACTCTTCATTGTTTAGCCGATATTGAACCTCATCAGATGTATGGGACGTATTGTCAACCACACCCCCATCTTTGCCGACACACATCTTGATTGACTTCTTAGTGCCATTCACGACCTTGAGAAGCATACGAATTTGTGAATTGTTAACAGTGTTCTTTGATTTCTTACGGCATTCTAAATCGAATGACCAATAAACTTACACTTAGAACAAAACTTAGGCTTTTTGTATATCCGAAAATTCTCGCCAGTAAATCCAAACCCCATTTGTTACATGAACTGAATCTGTGTTGAGCTCGGCAAAGTTTATATCAATTAGGACTGAAGCGAAATATCCATACTCATGAGCAAGAGTACGTTTATCAACCACAATAGGTGTTCCAAGGGTTTTACCTATAGCCAGCAGCGTTTTTTTCAATCCAATATTCCACAAGCAAGCCAGGAAACTTAACCCATACAGTAGCATGGGAATTTTCATGTTTGTCTGCATCAAAACCTGGAAACCATTCCATGAGATTAAGCTTTTGTTGTTCAAAAAACCATGCTTCCACGTTAAGAATCATGTCCTTGTCTTCTTGAGATTGCAACTTAATGATAAAGAATCCCCTATTCATGGGAATGAACTGCACACGATCTTGACCTAACTTCCATTCTTTGTTGGAAGTTATTTTTCACATCTTGAAATTTAACACCCTTTAGATCTAAGCGACCTATAAGACTGAATTTCCATAACTCACAACCTTCATCATAGAAAGAATCAGGTATAACAACTGCTGGTTTCCCCTCTTTTATGGTAGGGATTGGTAACTTAGACAAATCCAAAGTTGTAGCCGGAAGCTGTTTTTTCCCCAAAACCTTATCAGCGTAGGTTAGGGTTTTTGTTTGGGTTGAATCCGAAAATCCCCCATCTATTGATTGATTATCCTGTACATTAACTGTTGTATGAATCATCATGAATCAAAGGACTGAAACTGATGATCCAAATACGTGAATATTGAAAACCCTAAACGTGAAAAAACTGAGTTTTCCAAAATCGCCAAAGAGAGCAAATTTCGGACATTCTCTTAGCAAATTTCGTACAAGATAGACATGGATCTTTCAAGATGTGCACAAATATGATGAAGATAAACATGAATCTTCCAGGATATATACAAATATTGGGGAGATAAGTACAAATCTAAGTGGTTATTTAAGATAACTACAAATCTCATAAGATAAAGGTAAATCTTGGTGGTTATTTGAGATAACTACAAATCATAACAATAAGATTTGTTTTCTGCCTATAAATAGAGGATGAAATCCAACTCAAAAGGTACACAATCGTAATTCCTTTTCTCCTATGAAAAAACCTGTCTAGAACTCTCTCTGACTTAAGCATCAGAGTATCTTTCCAGGTACCCCCCTCTATGTTTCATCTACAATTTCGGGAGAAATAAAGCAACACGAAAATTCAATCATCTTACACACATCTCGAGGAGTGTTGGGGTAAACATTTTTGCACCAACATTTACACACAAATGAAATGCACGTTTTAGGTTTGTGTAACGTACCCAAACATGTACATTCGTTGGTTCAACAGTAGTTGACCAAATGGTTAGCCATATGAGCACTTTCATATTAACCATATTCTTCTTTACCATAACTAGTTCAAATGACTCAAATGAACTAGTTAGAGAGTTGTTCAATTGCTTAGATCTTATAGAAGTATACAAGACACAATCGAAGCAAAAACGATTTGATTCACTCGAATCGATTCATGAACTTTATAGCCACGGTTTGCAAACTTACATTCCTTAGTTAATATAAGTATAAGTTCACGAATAATCGTTTTTAGAAAATAACCAACCTAAGTACGCGGACTAGGTACGCGGACTTAAGTACCCGGAATAAGTTTATAAATAGTTCACAAACTCTAACAGATTTTATCGGGAAGAGAACCTCCGACAGTACGCGGACTGGGTTCGCAGACTCTGTTCCGGTTTCTTGAGCAGCAAAGTACGCATACTTTGGTTCAAGGAATAAGGACTTATACATGTATGTGTTTCCACACAATGCTTATATCCAACAATGGTTATATAATCTAAACTCTCATTTCAATCATTGAAACATTCTTAGATGACGTTATATAGTTGTTATTCACAAACTATTTTTCGTCAAAGCCATTTCAAGTAATTGAAACATAACATGACTTTCGTCACTAGGTAAAGATGAACTTGGCCAAAGCGAAAGCTTACCAACACATATTTCGAGAAATAGATAAGCGAGATAAACTCGTCTCGAAATAGCAAATGTGTATAATCAAAGTCTATATAGCAAAACGACTTTTGTCTCAAGATAGGAGATAGACTAGATAGACTTTTGAGTGATAGATAAGTTCAAGTCTCCACATACCTTTTAGTCGATGAAGTTCCACCAGTTCCTTGAGTAGTTCTTCGTCTTGTATGATGATCGCCATGGAGTTCTTGAGCTCAACTACACTTTCTATGCTAGTCCGAGACTTAGCTATAGTAGACTAGAAATCAAGACTTATAGTTTTGATCACTAACATTGACAAACATGCTTGAGATAGCAACGCATGCGAGTTTGACCGAGCATTGATCTAACAGCTGCATCATTCAGCGTCGCAGAAATCGATCTAACCCAACAGAAGGTCGATCTTCTTCTTCTTCCTAATTTCATATCTTCCTCACCCCAAAACCCTCCGAAAATGCATGTAGTAGATCAAGTAGGATAGGGATTTGCGTCACAAATCGCACCGTGGGTTTGAACAACAACACCATTGGAATCATTTGAGATTGGTTTGGAGCGAATCCGTCCACGAAATCGATTTGGGTAAGATTTTGAAACTTTTTTTTTTTCCCGATGATCATGATTTGTTGATGAAATTGATGTGTTTATGATTGGTATTTGTTATTTAGATGATATAGATGATATTTCTAATATTGTATGATTTAATTTGAATTTTTGTGATGAAATTTGATATTGGGTATTAAATTGATTATTTGTGATGAAGATGAATGATAATTTGTATGAGGGATTACATGATTATGATGAAAATGATACTTGTAGTATTTTTGATGAAGCTAAATTTGTATGAATTTGTATGATTATGATGAAACTGATAAAATGTGGTTGATAAAATTATGAATTTGTATGAATTATGATGAAAATGATAAAATGTGGTTGATTCTTTTTTTCTTTTGTTATTGATTGTAGTATGAATATGGAAGAACATTTAGATGCTTTGGAAATAGTATCGGCAAAGGGAGATAGGCATGTATCTAATAATTTGAGTGATAGTCGGACTATAAACTTTAGAGGCAGTTTTAATGAGGTTGAAACGTTATACCAAATTGTAGTAAAAGATAATCCGATAGCACGAAGATACTGTGATAATTGTGGGTTTGGTGTAAATATCTCCAAAGTGGTGATGTGAATGAATGGCATTCCATGATCCGTTTGGTATAAATTCAAAGCATCTTCACGATTACCATTTGACTCCCTTAATGAAATGTGAAAAAGATTGCAATAACGCTTGATGCTTACAAACCGAGTTTGTAGTTGTTTTTTGGAATCTTCCATTATCATTTCCATTGATTCTCACAAATTCTTGAACAACTTGTTCCCAAAATGTGTTACTACTTTGAGACTTGTCGAAAGGATTTGTGTTGTTAATTTTGTGAAAACTTCTCACCAAACCATTGTCTTCGGTAATTGAGAATGCAACCATGCTTGAACTTTGAATTAAGAATTTAGGAGTAGAAGAAGAGAGTGAAACTTCACAAGTTTTGGGTGGGGATTTTGAGTTTATGTGTTGAGTTTATATAGTAAAGAAATGATACGAGTTTGGGCTGGAAAATGTAGCCGTTACGCAAGTGTTGAACCAAACAGCGTCAAGCGCTGATAAATATCAGCCGTTAGATCAAAACTAGCCGTTATTCTCAACGGCAGGAAAGAGAGCGTTGTGCCATTTTCGCGTCAGACGCTGGAAATTTCTCCGCGGTACGCTGAATCATTCAGCGCTTTACTTCTCAGCCATCAGATCAAGATGACCGTTGCGTTTTCAACGACTCATATTTAATGGCCGTTTGGAACCTCAACAGCTATATTTTCAGGCTTCCCTATAAATAGAGAACTACTTCTCTCTTTCATCCCTCACACCAAAATCAATTGATTCCCTTCTTCATTGATTTTCTTCTCCTTCTTCTCTTCTTCTTCTTCTACAATTTTTTTCATACAAAATATGGCACACTTTCAAACAAAAGAGGATGATGCACTAATTCTCTCTTCGATTATAGCAAGTAATGATTCGATTAGAGGAAAAGATAAAAAAGGTTCACAACTTTGGAAGATAATTATGCTAGAGTACGTTAAAAGATGGCCGGAAGGTAGGGATAGGGAAAAAAAGGCATTGCAATCAAGGTGTAACACATTGAGAGCCGAAGTGAGGAAATATATTTCATTCATAAGACCTTACTTCCGCAATAAACCATCGGGATTGAATGAACAAAATTATGTAAGTACCGCAAAAAAAAATTGATGTTTTTTTTTCTTCCAAATATATTTCATTCATAAGACACTAATACATTTTTTTTTCATTTTTTTCCACAGTACCTCCTTGGAACACAATATTATCAAGCAGCAACTGGCAAATGTTGGATACATGAATCGGTTTTCCAGCTCCTGAAGACCTATCAACCAGATTACAATCCAGAGGTTAATAATGATAATGGACCTAGTCAAGCAACTCAACCTACTCAAGCAACTCAACCTACTCAAGCAAATCAACCTAGTACTTCCGCTCCGGTAACTATGGATGAAGATTTGGAGGATATGGCAAGGTTTGGTAACTCTCCATCTACTCAAGGTTCTGATACCTCAGACATATCGTGTAGAAGACGCTATTTCGAACAAACGGATGATGTTAGAAGTACAGGATGAGATAAGGCTAAGAAAAAGGCTCGTGAGGCTAACGCATCGGAGAGAGCAGATGATAAAATGGACAAGCTCATACAACTTCTTGAAAATGCACAAGCACAAAGGGTTGCAAAGTATGAAATAGAGGAAGAGTACCTTAAGAAAAATATGGAAAACACTACAATCTTGGCACAAACCCAACAAAGAGAATCGGACTTGAAGATCCCACGCCAAAATTTGAATGAAGTAGCGGATTGGGAGATACCCCTTTACAAAAAATGGAGGAACGAGATTTTGGTTCGTAATGGCTTAGAACCAATTCCCTAAATTAAAGTGATTTATTATGAGTGATAATTTAAGTTATTAGAAGTTCTTTTTTAAGTTTGAATTAGAAGTTAATTTAGAAGTAGGATTTCAATTTCAATGTAATTTTTTAATTTTTAGAAGTAGAATTTTAATTTTAATGTACTTTTTTAATTTTTAGAAGTAGAATTTTAATTTCAATGTAATTTTAATTTCAAAAAACATTGTAACATTGTTTTGCAATGTAATGAAAAAATTTCTTAGTTTGCCAATTATTAAAATTTTGAAACAAACAACCGTTGTAACAAATTGTCAAACTTTTCAAAATTCAAAATTTGAAAACATACCTGTCTGGTGGTGTAACATGAGTGTGAGAAAACAAAGAATGAAAACAATATAAAATTTAATTACTGAACTACTGATGGAGTAAAAAGTTAAAAAAAAAAGGTCAAGCGTTGAATGATGTAGTGCTAACGTAGGGCGCGTTTCCATTCAGCGCTTGAGCTTGGCGCTGAACCATTCAGCGTAGATGCTTGGAATATAATAGAACAGTGTGTGTGAGAATGAATGTGTGTGAGTGTGCAAGTAATAGTTTGTGCCAAGAGCACGTGTGTGGGTGTTGAGTGAAGAGAGTCGAGTCATGTTGTTAAATAGTCTGCATCTCTGTAACAGAATTATTATCTTTTCTAATAATCATTCATTGATTCAAACCGTCTCAATACAATGTAGACATTCAATTCATTGAATGTTAACATGGTATTAGACCTGAGAATCACAATTCTCAGGGGTATCGATCCATTTTTCCGCTGTAGCAACCTTAATTTTCTTTAATTCAATTTCATCTGCTGCTGTTCTTCATGAAACTCTACTTGTTCTTCATCTTACAAAGAATTAAAATCTCAGATATATATTTTCTTACATCAACATCTTCCAAATTCATCTTCAACAGAAGTTTTTCATCATAATTAGGTTGTTTTCTGCAATCTAATTTTTTAATCAAGGTTGCTGTTCTTGATTCCGAGAGAGTCTGAGCGTGTTCTAGCTCGCTACACCAAGGTCTAGTTAGGGCGAAAACTTAAAGTCGTTCCACTGATTGGATTCAACAGAAGATTGAGAAGTTGTTGGTCTCAATTCTTATTTCAAAGCAGTCATCAACAAGGTGTTGAAGAATCTTGTGTGTCTAATGATGTTTCTGAGTTGAATTTCGTATTGGAGTTGTGATGAATCAAAAGGTTTGAGTTCTCTTTATCTCCTTCTTGCTGCTTATAGAGTTTTATTTAAAGTTTTCATGGAGCTAGTATGGAGTTGTGATTACTGATGGTTCTTAGTGTGAAGTTGTATTTGATCCTGATGCTAGTATTGCAACGTCGTCAAGAGGATTAAGCATGATTTTGGAACTAAAATTCGGTTTTAGGGTTTGAGCTCTTGGTTATTTCAATTGCCAGTTTGGTTGTTTTGGATTGGAATCTCTTACCTCATCAACTGAAATTTGAGTCTCTGCTGGTAATCTCCAACTTTATCTTTAGATTACTTTAGTTTTAACCTCATGTGTTCAGCTTCTACATCACTAGCTCAACAAAAGACAATTCCATCTTCAAAAGTTGTTTTCATCATAACTAGGTTTGTGGAAACTAGTTCTTTCATCAAGTCCTACTTGTGCCGATACCTGGAGCTATTAGATTTGAGCATACCTATCTCTGCTACACATTGTCTAGATTAGAGAGAAGATTAATGTTGTTCCATTTAATAGTGAGGAAAATCTTCTCTTAAATCGCAGATGTGCATCGTTGAGTGTATGAAATGGGAGTTTGCTGCCCTATATGTGCTTAGATTGCTTATTATCAGTTCATCCCATTGGTGCTAGTTTTGGTACAGTCCTCGTCATGTGTGAGATCACGAGTGCGTTGGCTTGCGAATTTAATGATGAAACTGAAGATGTTGTATGGGATTGAAATTGGGGAGATATATAAGTACAAGTTGATGTTCTCCTTGATGAGTCTACATTCAATTCTGATGTAGCCTGGTTTCCTTTATCTTTTATCTCTTTAATCAGTTGCTTTTCCTTTCTTTTAGTGCATAATAATGAGTACTTTCATGAGTACTTCAATAAGGTTCTTCGACTGTTGCAATAAGTTTTTGTTTGATGAATATTAGTTAAAGTTCCTGGATAATAATACATCTTGGTTCAGCTCAAGCTTGTTGGCTAAGTGGTAACATGTTAGAGGAGATGCTTTGGTGCTTAATTTTTCTTCTACAGTAGGATTTATAGTGGTCTTCAGATCTGTAGTTTCAGCTTCTGTTTCTATTGGTTGCATTGGTTCTATGGATTTTGTACTGGTGTTGAGCATGAACTGGTCTTTCGAGTACTGGTGATGGTCTGTACTTCATATTTTTTATCATTCAGATTCTACATTGCAGAGACCAGTACTGTTGTGAGTGACTGAATATTATAAAAGGTTGTTTCATTCTTATCTTGCAAACGTACAAGCAATTTATGCACAGAATTCAGTGATCTGGATTAATGCTTTTCAAAGCTACTATTGAACACTGCACCAATTCTTTATGGTTTGTTGTCTCAATTATCTGCTCCAACTGTTGCTACCTGGAAGCTAGGACAACTACTGCTGCAACATCAAGTGCACCTACTACATTACTTCTTAGTTGCAAAATGTACTACTGACTCAACTGATGCCGTTGCTTGCTACCTTCTACTGCTTTCTATGAACTGCAACATCACCTATCTCCCATTATGGCCTTGACCAGATGACTACTCTGTCCTACAGTTCATAGCTACAAGATTAGGATTCTTGTCTACTTCAGTTCTTTACCTCACTGATTCCCCAGTTGCGGACTAAATTATTAGAAGTGTACACTAGGGTGTATGATCTGCTTTTGTTGCGCTCAAATTCAGTGTACGACTACTGGTTTCAATATAGTACTCTCAGTCCAAGAAATTGCAGTTATAGAGAATTTAGAATTGTTGCATATTATTCTTGGTAAATGCCTAAATGGAGTTGAGAAAAGTGTGTGTACTTATAATGCAAGCAGCTATGGTGATTCAAGCTCTGCTGCAACTCTGTCCTAAAGTGCAGAAATATAAGATTTTTTGTTTCCAAGGCTCTCTATTCGTGGTGATGCAGTGCAGGATATACATATATAATTCAAGGAGTAATATCAATTTCTGGTATGGTATGTGCAGTTTCGACGACATTTCTCAACATGCCTACAATATGGGTGACTGTTCCATTGGCGATAATAATGCTGATTGTGTGTCATTTCAGCTACTTCTCCTGTCATCTAATATGTTGTCAACAACACTTATACTTAATTCTCCTACAAATGATACTTAATGCTCCAACTTCTTCAGGTCTTGTGTGAGCAGGTTTACAAGTCTCCATGAGTTAATACAGTCAGCTGTTTAATCACCATTGTATACCAACTGCCTCTCTTACAGTCTACTGGCGATGTTCAGGTTCTACTTCTCATGACAAGAGTACATCTACTTATGGAAGATTTTTGGACCTCAACACCATTATATGGAACTGTACACTTCACTTAGGTTATTCATACTTCTCTTTTCTTTCTTCTTCATACTATGGGACTAGCATATACTATGTGAGAATGAATGTGTGTGCAAGATCAAACTGTCCTACAGACACCTTGCTCTTGAGGGGGAGTAATAGAATAGTGTGTGTGAGAATGAATGTGTATGAGTGTGCAAGTAATAGTTTGTGCCAAGAGCACGTGTGTGGGTGTTGAGTGAAGAGAGTCGAGTCATGTTGTTAAATAGTCTGCATCTCTGTAACAGAATTATTATCTTTTCTAATAATCATTCATTGATTCAAACCGTCTCAATACAATGTAGACATTTAATTCATTGAATGTTAACATAATAGCACAATATGTATTAGTGTGTGAGTCAGTGTGTGTGTGCAAAGCATATTAGCATAGGATGTGAGAGTGTGTGCCGCACGTATGAGTGAAAGAGAGAATAGAGTCGAGAGAGTATATGAACTCATGTCATGTGTCTGTATTTTGTTAATATTCTCTTAATCATATTTGATTCAAACCATCAGCAATGTAGATATGAGATTTCCCTGTGTTACTATGGTATCAGACTCAGAAATCATCAATTTCTGAGGGTACCGATCCTAGCCTGTCAATTCTTCACCATCACCACCATCATTACATCTTCAACAATCTCCACCACCATTAATCCATCGTCTTCTTCTGCTGCTGCTACTGTAAATCGAAATTCGAAGGTTGATTTGATTGAATCATCTCATATTTGCACCTAATTTGACGGATCTATGTGTTTCTATCTACATCAACAACATCAATGGGTAATTTTCTTCGTCCACCTCCATTAATGGTGTTTTCTGGTAGAAATTAGGGTTTTGATTTGGTTTGATACCCCTGCTACGTCGATAAACATGATTAAGTATGATTTTTAGATTTGAAATTTGGTTGAATTACTTGAGCTCTTGATGCTTTTGGTTACCGTTTTCATTTGGAGTTGGTGAGCTACATTAAGTACAGATTGAAGTTCTCTTTGTTGAGTTTGTGTACACCTAATATGCAACATGGTTTTCAGCTTGCATATGTGTTCAATGTGCAACCTGTTGTTCTTCTACTTTTCATGCTCTTAGAATAATTCAGTTGAAGTTTCAGCTTCAATGGTGTCTTTTACTTATATTTCTTATGTGAGTAATCCAAAGTGATGTGGCCTTATGGAGAATAATCAAACAATAATATTTTGGTGTCTATTTGATAAGTGCTTCATGGTTTACTGGTGCAATTACTGAATAAGGAGAATAATTTCAACTTGCTATTCAACTTCTCACTATGGTCTGCAATGCATACTACTGATTACAACTGATGCACAATGGTTTGTTTGCTGCTGCTTTACTTCTATATATGTTTCTACAGCTACACCAACTGCAGTTACTTCCAGTGATTGGATTTTATTCCATCGGCTAATACTACTGTAATCAAGTTTTGTGACCAAATGTTCCTACAATTTCTTGTTATGATGGATTTGGTACTTTTGCAAGTTGGTTCAATGGTTATGCTGCCAGCTTATTTTGAATATAGTTGTTGCTGGATTGTGCCGGATTGTAATGCATCAGGTTATTCCGAGGTTTATGAGCAACTACTGCTAAATGGGATGATATCCTGTGCATATTCAATATTTTTTTGAAGTGGATCTTTTCTGGTGGTAGGCTAGAGATTTTTTATGTTGGAAACTGAGTGCATTATGATTGTACACTCTTATCTTAAATAGCAGCTGACTGAGAACAATATAGGATGCGAGAAACCCAAGCTTCATTGCAACTGAGTACACTGCACAGTGGGAGATTTATAAGTGTTTCTTGTCCCGGGACACCTTGTTGTACTAGCTACTACCTCATGCTGTTGGGTGCAAGACCAAAATATCTATAACTACTTCTCGTGTTTTCAGATTGGCATATCGTAATGAATGCAGAATACCAAGGTTTGTTTCCATATGACAAGTAGTTATCAGTTTTAGATGTTCATTTCTCTTCACCGGGTCTTATGCTTAGCCAAGGTACTCTCAGTGAATCAATAGTTCTCCTGCTATAGTAGATAAAGCTGTTACACTATCTCTTTGCTGTGACATGTGCTACTGCCTTCCTTTTACATCAACGGGTCCTGTTGTGCATTACCTATTATTGTTGTGCCTCTATTGTGAATCTGCTAAAAGTGTTGCTGCTTTTTTTATGCTCTGAAAACAACTCTTGTTCTGAACCGCGTCGAAGACTACCTCTAACTGCAACTTCTCCCTGTTCAGCTTGTCTATTACAGTGCAACTTTCACATGTGCAAACTCCACCAACTACTTTTGCTGCTTCCTGTCCACTACTTCTGATTAGTTACATCTCTTTGCCTGCACCAACTACTATTCAACTGCTGCAATACCTCAATTTGTCTAGTGCTACACCAGCAACTGATATAACTTCAGTTTTTCATGCATGTGCTTATGGGTAATAGCACAATATGTATTAGTGTGTGAGTCAGTGTGTGTGTGCAATCTTAAGTTGGCTAAGCCCCCTTGAGATTGAGGGAGGGTAATAGCATAGTATGTATTAGTGTGTGAGTCAGTGTGTGTGCAAAGCATATTAGCATAGTGGTGCAGGATACGACTAAAGAAGCAGTGCAGGTTAAGCAATTCAGTCTGAAGAATCCGTACGTTTCACATGTGTGATCAGTTCGTGTCATTGGCGGTCAATAAACATATGAGCTGTATTCTTTACAGCCTGTCCTGTACGGACAACTACTAAGTGTTGTACTCTTTATTGTAACGTGTGTTTCTACACTTTCATTAATGAAGTTTCAGAATGAATTAAGTTCATGGAATCATACTGTTAGTATGGTATCAGACAGGAAAGGTTTATTCAACCTCTAGTTCGATCCTATGTATGTCTCTACATTCAATTATCTTTCATTAATTGAATCAAACAGTTCTCTTCAGTGTGATCTCTGAATTTTCATCTTTAAGATCTGATTCTTCAACAACTTCTTACACAAACAATTTCTTCTTTGCTATTTTCTTGATCAGAGGTAAAATCTACCTGATCAACTGTGTCTTTTTGGATTTTTCCTTTACAAACTCTATCTTTCAGATCTGCTTTCTTCAAGATTTTTCAACTTCAATGGAAAATCCAACCTCTAATTCCTTCTCTAGAGTACCTCTCAATCAACTCACTCATTTCATAACTCTTAAACTCAAAGAACATAATTTCATTACCTGGAAGAATCTCATGAATCCGGTAATTCAAAAGTATAAATTGATGCGATTCTTGGATGGATCTCATGAATGTCCAGTTCAATACACCAGCAGGAGAAATCAAGAAAATGGAATAGAGAATCCTAGTTACACAGATTGGATGGATGAAGACTCATCTATCATTATGTGGATCAATTCGACGATTTCAGATAGTGTAATTGCTTACTTCTCTAGATCTACTTCCTCTCATCAACTATGGACCAGAATTGAGGACAGATTTGCTAGAGCATCATCCACACACTCGATTCAACTGCGCACAAAATTGCTTTCAATTACTCAAGGTAACAAATCTGTACCTGCTTTGATTAATGAGATTAGAGGACTTTCAGATCAACTAGCTGCAGCAGGAGAGGTAATTTCAGACAAGGAATTAGTAGTTATTACTCTAAAAGCCTCAAATTCAGATTACATACCTTTTGCAACTGCTACGCGTCATCGTAATCCTCCAGTAAGCTGTATTGAATTACATAATAATCTGCTTAGTGAAGATGCAGTTATAAGTGAAAGAGTCAAGACTGTGAAGAATGATACAGAAACAAAAGCATTTATGGCTAACAGAGGTGGATATAGAGGATCTTATAATCACAGAGGTGGCAACACCCACACACGTGCTCTTGGCACAAACTATTACTTGCACACTCACACACATTCATTTTCACACACACTGTTCTATTAGAATATTCTTTCTAGCGCTGTTTCGTTTCGCGAAAAGGTACTTTTCCCAGCGCTGAATCATTCAGCGAAAATATCTAGCTGCTAGTTCACATGCTAGCAACTGGTAGGAAAGAGAACTAGTGTTAACTTTTTTGCCACACTTTTTTTTTTGAATTGTAACACCTAAGTGCTAATCTAGCACCTCCAATATAGTCCATATTTCATAAGACTAAGAGCTTCTCCAATGGTGGTTGTGTGTGTTTCCTAGGTGGCAACTAATTGGGGGATATAGGGAAAAACAAGACATCCTCATTCCAATTTTTCTTAAATTTAGGCGAGTAAAAATGGAAAAGTTGCTAAGAGGTTGAAAAAAACATCTCATCTCCAATGGTGTTGTTGGTGATATTTGATGAATTAAATGCATTTTTTATTTTTAGTAAATTTTAGATTTTATTACACCTAAAGAGGGCTATTCAAATTAATTTTAGGAAGCAAAAGCTTACTAGGATAGCATAGTGACATTGTCAAGGTGAATCAATTTTTTTCTAAAACTTGATAAACATTCACCTTGACAATGTCTAACAAAAATTAAGCCATGTCATCTTCACATTGATTTAAAAAGTTGGGTTGGAGAAGATTTTTAGGGAAAATGAATATCTATCCAATGTGGACTTAGACATTTATTTTCACATACATTTCATTGGAGAAACTCTAAGCCAAACCTGGACACTTCTCTTTTCTCCATCTTTCTTCTTCTTCTTCTTGTTCCCAGAAAAGAAATCCATGGCTTTCAACAAAGCCTAGCTCAGTTCAGTACTCAAACAAGAATTTAAACGATTAAAATGAATATCTACTCATCTAATAAAGTTGTTATAGCCGATCTCAATATTGATCCTCCTGAAAGTGATGCTGAAGATTGTCTTGTTATATCTCCTCATTCCCCTCTTGGTTCCGCAAGGTTTTGCTTCTACCCCTCTTACCCCAAACTTGGGTTCTTGAATGAATTTTTTGTGTTTAGGGTTCTTGTTTTTGTTGTGATGGTTTTGATTTTTTCAGTCTTACATAAAAAAAGAAGAAGAGGCACAAATGTAATCTTTTTGGTCATATTTGTTCGAGAAATGATCAAATTGGAGGCATCTTTATTAAGTTTTGAAAACTAGCATTTGACAATTGGGCCAATCGAAAACTTTAATTTAGATATAGTAATGCAACTTTAGTGATACCCCTAAATTAATCATAGTGTGGGTGGTGGTGTGGTAGCATGCGTGGTGTTGGTGGCGTGAGGGTGTTGGTGTAGTAGCATATGGTGGTGGTGGTGGCAAAAGTTGTCATCAATAAATATTACAGCGGAAGTAACGATTGCAGTATAGGCATTTGCTTTCTGCTACTTGTATTTTTTGCCCATCGACTGTATTGAGCAATATACTAAATCGTGCAGCTCCTGAAGAGTTAAGCATATTGAGATTTCCGTCTTGTTATGTGATGCTTCATTGTTCTGTTCTTGTGTTGTAGATCATGTGTACGGATACAGTTAACCGAAACGGTTTAGCTTATCTGAGAAATGACATTTAACATTTTGTGTTTATTTTTCTTGAAGATGTTTATATGTAAAATTGTTGTATGTTACAGGATTGTTAATGATGAGAGCAGTACTCGAGAGAAAATCAACTTAAGTAATAAAGAGATTGACCTTACAGAAGAAGGTAAAAAGTTAAGTAAGTTGGGGAGAAGTCGTTCACGAAATAAGGGTGAATTGTCACTTGATTGTGGAACTGAGATAGATGCTGATCAACAGTCTCAAGGGATTCCCTCGTCCCGTGAAGAGAAAGTTAGCAGCCTTAAGACTGTGAGTTGCAACCACCTAAATCATGAAATTTATTTATTTTGTTGATTAGCTCTTTTGAAACCTTGTTTGTTGTATGTTTCTATGTGTGAGTCTCGACTGACGTATTGCACTCTCACAGGGATTGGTACATGTTGCAAGAAGGATGCCCAGGAATGCCCATGCTCAATTTGTATTAGGCTTAATGTATCAGAGGTTGGGTCAACCACAGAAGGTAGTGATTGAGCTCATCCAACTGCTTATCTTCAAATTTTTGAAATGAATACCCGTTAAAATTTACATTATAACTCACTCTAAACTTTTATAGGCAGTCTCGGCGTACGAGAATGCAGAAGATATCCTACTCCGCGTTGAGGAAGAGATCAACAGGCCTGAGCTTCTCTCTTTAGTTCAGATTCACCATGCACAGGTACTTTTTTATTCCAGTCAGCACACAGAGGTTAATTCTTTATTTATGTATTTATCTTAGAACTAAGACACACAAAATAGGAAGCCATCTAGAGCATTATGTGAGAGTCATAAGTGTCATCAAGACACCGGAAGTAGACACATGTATCAGCATGTAAATTGGGTCGGAGGCCGTGATGTGGCCAAATTTTAGTTCATCGCGATAGCCAAACATATTAATAGTAGCCATTCCTTAGTATATGCTACTTCACCTGTGTAGTGCCTTCTGCTAGGAAGTTCAGGTGATGCTAATTCAGAGAAAGAACTTGAAGTCGAAGAGCTTGAGGAAATCCTTTGCAAGTTGAAGGAGTCAGTGCAGGGAGACGCTAGACAAGCATCTATCTGGAATACTCTTGGGTTAATACTCCTGAAAACTGGTCGCCTACTGGTATATGTACTTCCTGTTAGCTTTTTGTTGTCTGTCCACACCTGTGCTTCTTCTTTCTGTTTCAATGATGACCTTGTATTTTTAGAATTAATGTAGTTGAATGTTCTCCAGAGTGCTATTTCTGTTTTATCATCACTGTTGGCTATTGCCCCAGATTACTTGGACGCACTTGCAAACCTTGGATATGCATACATTCAAAGGTGAGGTGTTCCCGGCTTCTTCCTTTTGTTTACAGATGCTTCAAGATCATAATCTTCAGTTTATCTTATTTTTCTCCTTCTATATCGATGAAAGTCGAATTTTGTTCTGAAGACGAGTAGTGTGGAGAATTACTAAAATCGTCTCCTTCCTTTTGTTTACACTTCGATACACTCGGTAATTAAATATGAAGGGTACTAGATGATGGACTTTTAAAGTACTATGGCCTTCTTAGCTGGTTAACAAGTCAAAGCAGAGAGAAGTTGTAACATTCTTAAATAATAAGTCTCTTAATTCTCGTTTATAGCTTTTATGCTATCACTTATGCTTTATACTATAACATTTTCTAGTGGTAATTTGGAGCTCGCTGCAATCTTTTCTCAAGATTTAGTTCTAAAAGATCAAAACCATCCGGCAGCTTTAACCAATTACGCGGCTAGTCTTATGTGTAAAGATGGTTCAATCGTCGCAGGTATGAGACTGAAGCACCTATATCATTACTTTCGTTGTTTTTGTCTTGGACTGCTGCATCTTGTTAATTTCAAAGAAGTTTGTGCCATGAGGAAAATACTCAATCCAAGTACACCTTGCCGCCCCTTTCAGGTGCTGGGGCTAAAGCGGGTGAAGGACCTCCTAGACATCAAGTTGAAGCTGCAAATGTCGCAAAGCAGTGTTTGTTAGCAGCTGTTAAAGCTTATTCGAAAAGTGCAGATGTATGGTTGAATCTTGCTAGTGCATACGATATCGCTGGTGACTACAGAAGTGCTGGCAAGTTCTTGGAGAAGGTGCTTATTATATTAAAGCTACGCACTATATATAAGACCATATACTGGATTAAGTTAAATGGGCCATAAGTTTAGCTAATGAATGATCACAGTGAACGAATATGTGACATATATATCCCTATTGGATTTACTGTTTTGCGCTCATTGTTTTGCAGGCAGCGAAACTCGATCCTGGTATCATGTCTACTCGATATGCATTGGCCCTTCACCGTATAAAAGATGCAGAGAGATCTCAAGATCTTACAGAACAGCTATCATGGGCTGGAAATGAAATGGCTTCAATTCTTAGAGAAGGTGATTCCGCAATAATTGAGCCTCATATAGCATGGACAGGGCTAGCTATGGTTCACAGGGCACAACACGAGATTGCTGCATCTTTTGAATTTGGGCACAAAAATTTGAAAGAGGTGGAACAGCTGGCACTTTACACTTTGGAGCAGGTATATTTCTATGAGTTATAAGCTAATTGACAAATTATGTTCTTACAGATCATAATCTTAGAACCAAGCTTCTAGTTCTTGCCAGAGTAAAACTTAGTTTCAGTACCTTTTATAATCATTTTTTGCCTACAACCCACTGTGAGAATACTTTTGTCCTTTACCAAAATTGGTCGAGTGCAAAACTGAAACTTTTGTTCTTTGACCTCTGCTTGTGTTTTTATACAAAGATTTAAAGCTTTCCAGTGCATGCGACAGTGGTGTTAGATTGTGATATACTTGCATATATTATTTGGTGCAGGCAATAGAAGAGAACCCAGATGATGGTGTGCAGTGGCACCAGCTTGGCCTTCATAGCCTCTGCACTTTGCAGTTCAAGGCTTCGCAGAAATTCCTCAAGGCAGCAATTGCACGCCGAAAAGAATGCAGCTACACTTGGTCAAACCTTGGTATGTATAACTTCCTATCTTATCTCAGTTTTTGTCCTCTCACATTTGAAATGTGTTTGTGAATCTTTTTATCCGAAGGTGTTAGCAGCTTTCACAATTTTATAAATGAATTATACCAGGTGTATCCCTGCAATTAACTGAGGATCCATCACAGGCTGAAGAAGTATATAAAAGGGCACTGTCATTTGCTACACCTCAGCAGGCGCATGCAACATTTTCCAACCTTGGCAATCTCTATCGGCAGCAAAAGCTGCATGAACGTGCAAAAGCAATGTTTGCGAAGTCACTAGAACTGCAACCTGGGTATGCCCCAGCTTACAACAATCTAGGTCTTGTGTTTGTTGCTGATTGTAGCTGGGAGGATGCAAAAATCTGTTTTCAGAAAGCATTGGAGGCAGATTCTTTACTTGATGCCGCCAAGTCTAACTTGATGAAAGCATTGTCTATGTCTCGAGTTTATGCAGCCTTTTCTACATCTTTGCTTCAAGATATTTGTCCCATCTGATGCTTAGCATGTTTGTTGTTCAATTACAGTCTGTAAAGTGGTAAGTGTACGCCAATGATCAAGTCAAAAACAAAAAGTAGGATAATCGATTAGGGATTTGTGTACATTATGTATTCCCTCGATTTAATCTAATTCAAAAGGTAAATGCTGATCTTCTGCAGTGTTTTTGAAATCATGGGTTGTCTGTTTCCGGCCCTGCTTGACAATCCGCTATTTCTTTGCAGATATGCCATACAAATACAAGCAAATAGTGGCTTAATAGTGGCCTTGCCAAGGAAATATAAGCAAATTCTTGCATGAATAGAAAAATTGTAGCAAGCCCAGTACTTGGTCAGATTCATTTTGTGACGTCGAACTTTAGGCAGCTGAGTCCTCACATGACCAATGGAGTTATGATGTAGGGTTTTGGTAACATGGCGGAACCCTATGATTGCCAACAAGCTGTTCTAATCGGAATTGGTCCTAAACATCCTTGAGATCACATTAGAAACCTTAATTAATCACGCTGGTAACTTTTAAGAACAGTTTTCACTATTTATTTATCTCCCCTCCTTTAAAACACTAAGTCATATGAGCTCCCACGTCGCACGGTGAGTGTGACACCCTCCTCAAATTAAATTAGATAAAAACTTTCACACAGAGCAATTCTGGAGAGGACAAGTGGCGGAACTCTATTGGTAGAGACATTAAAAACTGGATTACACTCTGTTTACACCCTGTATTTAACTGGCCGTTAGTAACACCGTTAGCGAAAATGTGGGTAAACAATACTTTTGTCAGAATTTGTGCCTAAATAATTTGTTACACTCTATTTACACCAAATACTTAACTGGACGTTAAGTAACGCCGTTAGTAGGTAGACAACACATGGGTCAAAATATAAACCTAACTAAGATACTTATCAGTTTCGTCCAGTTTTTTCTCCCACGCTGATTTCCGATCTTTTTCTCGGTAAATTGCTGCCTCCTAATTTGTTTTCTCTCTTTTTCATCTTCATAGACACCCTAAACCTAAACGCTCTTTTCAGCGGCGGCACCTTCTCCCTGATCTTCTTCTCTCTCTTTTATATCTGTTTAACGACGATGGGCTGCCTGCCTCCATCTTCAAGGTCCTCTACAGCCAGTGTTGATTTCATGATGAACACGGGAGGTACTTCCAACTGTAAGCTTCTCAAATGGTATTCTTGATTGGGATATGTGCCTGTGCGTAAGTATTCTTGATTTGCGGGAGTTTGGTGCTTTAGTTGGGAAATACAGTTACCCCTTGAAATTGGGCTGAGGTAAAAAAACACAATCACAACCTTTATGCAGAAATATGGTTCCATGTCTATATATTAAACAGTGTTGGGGTTGTTTTTCCTTAAATGCAGAAATCTAGAAGAGGAGATATGAGATGCATTGCATTGGTACTTGGGTTGTGGTGGCATAAACGAATGTATCATACAATTCTTTCCGACCACACATAATTGGGATTTTGAATGGTTCCAACCCCAAGGAATTCAGAGGGTCTTATCTAATTACAATCCCTACGCATGGGAAAATGCAGGTTGGTGTCAATTGGAGACATTGTAAAGGATGAGATTACTTGCTTGCATGGAAGAATGTAGTGAAAAAAAATTCACGGTTTAATATAATGTATGGTTGTATGCCCCCCCTTTGGTGCTCCCCTAAATGTATGTTAGGAGATGAATGTATGACAAATTGTGCAGGGAAATGAAGTGAAAATAGGCCGGAATATGGCATGGAATCGCCCTGAAACAGATGATACTCTATCTGAATCTCCCTTCTGATGAGTCAACTTAGTGACTTGCCACCCTAACTCAGTGATCTAAGCTGAGTAAGACCCAGCCATCCCGAGTGAGACAGCTGATTGAGCTGACTAAATCCCTCTTAATTGACCCAGTTGACCGTTGAAGACCGTTAGTCTGACCATTAATTATAGCTGAGCTGTGACCATATATTTTATCGACGCCAAAAGAACCTCATGTCGGCGGTTACTTTTCCAAAAGACTTAAACTAGATGAAAATTTGGAAGCTTTGGTGGACTTGGATTTGGAAACTGGATGAAAATAAAGACTTGATCTGGAAACTAGATGAAAATTTGGAAGCTTTGGTGGACTTGGATGTGGAATTAGACTCAAATTTGGAATGTGGATTTATTATGGAATGAGAATATTAATCCTTGGAGGATTGGGGAGCAATTGAAGCCTATAAATATAGATATAGAGGTTCTCTACAATACACCAAATAGAAACTGCAGCGCTACGGGGTGAGGCGAAGCCGCGCGACACCAAATAAAAAATGCATGGAGACGGGGCGAGGCGAAGCCGAGCCACACTAAATTAATAATCCTAAGCGACGGGATGGGGTAAAACCCCACGACACCAAATAAAAGTAAAAATATGATGATAAATGGTTTTCGGGTCCGCCCGGTGCATAGCACGGGCACAAAATCTAGTTTTAATTATTATTTTTAATCATTTACCACTTGTTTTGCATAATACTCCATGGAAGTACTAAGGAAAAATGAGTCTTCGTGGATGTGGATGGTTATGTGGCTCATATCACACCAGGTGATACACTCTGGATAAGCTTACCAAAAAAAAAGAAAAAAAAGATACACTCTGGATAAGAGAAGAATCTAAAACACAATCCCATTGGTTACCACTCACCTATCCTTGGTCTCAAATCTCTTTATTCCAATTTTCCCAGTCACACATTCAAACTCATCCAAACTACTTCACAAAATTCTCTCATTTGTTCAGAGTTTTCATTAGAGTAACTTTCACATTCATTTCGAAGAAAACTATCATAAAGAAATGGCAGCAACCATATCAACAATGGCTATGCTCAACGCCAAATGTTTGAACATCAACAACTCGCACAACAAAATCAACCTTTCAAGAAAGCCCATCTCTCTTTTATCCCTTCAAAACCTCCCTAAAGGTCTCACCATCTCCTCAAACTCATCATCATCAGCATCAGAGGACAGCTCCAACTTTTTTTCATCTACTTTAACCGGAACCGCTATTGCCGGTGCAATCTTTTCGACCTTAAGTACATGTGACGCAGCCTTTGCCGCACAACAAATCGCACAAATTGCTGAAGGAGATAACCGCGGGATCGCTCTTTTACTACCTATAGTTCCAGCAATCCTTTGGGTGCTTTACAACATACTTCAACCAGCTCTTAACCAACTAAACAAAATGAGGAGTTCAAACAATGGTGTGATTGTGGGGCTTGGTCTTGGTGCACTAGCAACTGCCTCAAGCTGTTTCCAAACGCCATCTGCATCTGCTATCGAAATCGCTACCCTTGCTCAAGCAACCGCGGAAAACGACAACAGGGGTTCGCTTTTGCTGTTTGTTCTTGCCCCAGCTGTTCTTTGGGTTCTTTACAACATTCTTCAACCAGCTTTGAACCAACTGAACAAAATGAGGCAGTCTGATTAAATAAGATAAAGAATTTGGGTTTGCTCAATGATTTTTTCTTGTTCTTGTCTTCTTTGTTGTTTGAATGATTTATGTATAACAACATAGCCGAAGGTGACTTATATATATATATATATATGAATATATATATATATATATATATATGAATATATGTGCTTTTATGTAGTTAATATATTATTTGTTTTTGAAATTTGGTAGCTCTAGGAGGCATGAGACTATCCTCAGTAAGGTCATTTTTTGAAGCCTTTGTAGGCTGTCAATGGGTACCCAATTACCCGGAACTGAACCAGATCCGGATGAAATGGGTACGGTTTTGGGTCCTTATATTAGACCCATTAGTAGTTTTAATATCCGATGGGTAGACCCGCTAAAGAACCAGTTAGTCTCAAGTCCATATTGGATATACCCGACGGGTACCCGCGGTTCCTGGGTACCCGTCCCAATTTCACTTAAAATCTAAGATAAGAGCAACTGCAGTGGTGCGAGTATAACCAAAGACCAAAGAGGGAAAAAAAGACCAAAGTTTGGGTTTAGTCCGTGTTGTGACACTAGGATGGAAAAGTAAATTTGGTCAGGATCAATGTTCGCCCCATTTTGGGATCACATATAATGTCCGCCCCATTTGGTCAGGATCACATATAATGTTCGCCGCATTTTGGGATCACATATAATGTCCGCCCCATACAAGGATCACTTTATACGTTCGCCCCATCACATGATCACTTTATACGTTCGCCCCATCACAGGATCACTTTATACGTTCGCTCGACTATATTTGGTTTGGGTCTTGGTCCCAGACCAAATATAGTCTGGGATTTGGTCTGTCCCGCTGTGTCTCGTTTTTTGACCAAATATTTGGTTATACTCTCCCACTGTGGTTGCTCTAAGGCATCAGTCCTGATAACTCCGCCTCCCATTCTCTAAAATCTCTTTCTTTTGTCTTAAATTAGATCTCTTTCTGATAACCTAAATTATGATGGAAGAACTGATTTCTATGGAGACTGCTAAATCCCATGAATACTTCATTATCTCAATCCCTTTGTAGTTTAATTTTATTCAATTTCTAGCTTAATCTACCACTTTTAAGTTATTTGATGTTGCTGCCGTTAAAAATGGTAGTCAATAGAGAGGAATCAAAGTTATTTAAGTTCTGGCTTGATTAAGAAGGATGGGTTGTGGCTAAATTCCAATCTGAAGGAGTTTTTTTATCGAGCTAGATGGGTTTTTAAACGAGAAAACAGCTGAAGAACACTAGTTTTTGTCACAGTTTTTTGGGAAGTGAATGTGTGAAATAGAGAATGTTTCGTTTTTTCTGAATGCTTAAAAATGTTGGGCTGTGTTCAAGCATGGATTTGCAGGTGAAAAAGATATCAGAGGAGCTGAATACAACAAGGAGAGACGCACCAATTGACACCAACAAAATTGCACATAAAGTGTTTGATGAAAATCCAGAATTAAGAAAAAAGGGGCAAATATCATAATTTCATTCTTTACTTATTTCAATAATTGTAGGGGTAATTTGTTGGTGTATTTTGATTAATTTGATTATTTAGAACAAGTAGAGAGCATGTGCGTTGCACGTCGACAAACGCTAATTTTTTCACACTTATCTTTTATTATTGTAGAACTATGATAATGCATCATAACATTTGTAAAACAATTTATTTTATTTTTTCTCATTCAGAAGTTAATAATTCAGCAGTACTGCCACATAAGTTAAGACATACTATGTATAAACAACATTTATGGTACTCGTTCAAGCTGCATCCAAGCTGCATCAACGCAGCTGATGAGTGACAGCCTTCAGCATAAACTTCTTCTTTGATAAATTCCCAGGCCCTAGCATCTCACAAACATCCTAGGAACCCATTCCTTGCTATTACTTTTGCCCATTAACCCTACAACAAACATACAAATTCAAAAGACCATACACAGTACAACTAAGTACTAAATTTAAAAACCATATGAACGAATATTTAAAAACAACGTAAAACGGAAGTTGAAAGTTGTATATCTATCAACTTTTCACTTTATGACTAATCCCTTTTATGAGACGAATTGTAAGTAGGCACGCATTTAATTGACCATTAATTCATAATTGTTCTAGAAAAATTAACCATAGACACAGAGAGAACAGTACTGCTGCTTGCCTGCTTACAATTTGCTAAACTGTGTCCCTAGATAACGGCCATATAAAAATTTATCTTGCTAAATTAAAAGGTCCTGGATTTTGCTTCCTCGCCTAACAGAAAACGGTATCCGGGACATGTGAAGGTTAACAAATTCTTGCATTGGAAACAAGATTTGTTTGTTTTATTGCATTGAAAAACAACAATTCTTTGCATTGGGAACAAAATTTGTTGTTTTCAAATCAAGAAAAACCAATTTCTAGTAGAATAAGACAAAAAAACCCAATTTCCAAAGACATAAAATAATTCTTTATTAAACCTTAACATGTATACGGGTATACAAGTTAACAAAAGCCGATCAAAATATATAAACTAAAGAGTTGTATGATAAAATCGAGACCAAGCATTAATCACTTCATGCACTCTGAAACTTGACTTTTTACAAAGTACAAACTGTGCTTAATTCGTCAAGCTTAACCAACTTTTCCTTTTGCATATATTTTATCGCCAACTAATTGGATATCAAGATCTTGTACAACCTCACCATAAGATTTTCAGCTCAATTTGAGAGAACGATTAAGAAACAGTAAAGTTGACTATGACTATCTATGACAATTCAATCTGAAAGAAGACAGATCCCGAAATAATCGAACTGAGTTGAAGAGACTCTAACTATAAAAATTCACACCCTATTTTGCTAAATTCCAAACCCCCCAAATTGAAGTAAAATTATCTCAAATTACCTTCCAAATTACCTCATTTTATAAGCCAAAATTTGAACATAATGGATTGATGGTTTTTTTTTTGAAAGAATTGTACTTAACTTGCCATGTTACTAGTATAACCGTTGCCACGGTGGGAGGGCCGACCGAAAAAGAATCTGAACGTGGGGTTCGTCTGCGACTACTTTCACCCCGTTTCTGAAAAAGTGATACTTTCACCGCGTTTCCGAAAAAGTGATACTTTCGCCCCGTTTCAGAAAAAGTGATACTTTCGTCTCGTTTCAGAAAAAGCGATTATTGTAGTAAAATTATCTCAAATTACCTTCCAAATTACCTCATTTTATAAGCCAAAATTTGAACATAATGGATTGATGGTTTTTTTTTGTTGAAAGAATTGTACTTAACTTGCCATGTTATTATATGGAACAATTTGTTTTTCTGAATACAACAAGGAGAGACACACCAATTGACACCAACAAAATTGCACATAAAGTGTATGATGAAAATCCCGAATTAAGAAAAACGGGGTAAAAATCATAATTTCATTCTTTACTTATTTCAATAATTGTAGGGTAATTTGTTGGTGTATTTTGATTAATTTGATTATTTAGAATATGGGATATGTGGCTTATTGATTTTCAAAGGCTTTGTGATTGATATTACTCCTAGGCCTACTAAAACATCGTCTAACATAGTGTTTAATCTATCTAAGGGTAGAACTTCATGAATTTGTGCCTTTTTTATTCATAGTGCAATGATTTCTTTGTTTGTATCAGTTTGGAAACATAATTTGAATTCCATTGGTTTACAGAACTTGGGGATTATAGTAGTCATGGGGATTTGGGAATTCAAACAGGGAAGTATGAAGGCATTGCAGGATAAAACGAGGTAGTACAATTACAACACCAGGTGACTCCGTAAGACAATAAAAACCATGGACGGAGCTATAAGAGGGAGATCCCGTAGCATTTCTGATGAATGGTCTTTCTACTCTTTTTAGCTTTTAGTTTACATGTTAATGCTTTTGGACCATTACTGAAGCTCCTTTTAGTTTACATTTAAATATATTTTTGGACAACTACTGCAGTTGGGTGTAGATTATAATTTTGTAACTTCTATTGTTTTAGACAAGTGATATTAGCTTTGTTGCGTTGGAGACAAGAGTTGGAGACTTGGAACCACTGTTTTCTAATAAAATTCTTATGGGTCTAGTTTTTTTTTTTCTTGAGCTCTAGAGATTTATGTGTCTGTTAATTCTGTAATAAAGTTGAATATGAAATACCCGTTTAATACCCGTAACCGGCAAGTACCCGGCTGTTTAATAGGGTCCGGTTCTGGGCCGACTAATTTAGGAATCGGACCCGGAACCGAAAAAAATAATAGGGTCTGGGTAGTATGGTACCCGGGAGGAACCGGACCCATTGATAGCCCTAGTTCAATGCATGAACCATGCAACCTAGTTTTTACGTATAGTAAAACTTCAATAAACTAATAGTCCTGTGACTGCTAAATGATGAGGTGTCAAACTCACAAAAGATATATTCCTTACTTTTCCTAAACTAATAAATAGCACGATGATAAGCAGGTTCGTTCCTGAGGGAGAGTTGAGTCAAAGTTGTCTTTTAAATTTCTGAAAATATGAATAATGCAAAAACTACGAAACAAATATGAATGTGAACAATGAGGGTGAGAATGATTAGGGGTCTTTCTCCACTAGTGAACATGAATCTTCTTCAAAATACGTTTACTAACAATCCTAGACAAGTTATAAGTTCAACAAGTCCATTAAACTCCAAAGTCACTTCGTAGAATAAGTTCTCTACTCGTGTCTAGTCAATCAAGCCACTTTGAATAAGCTCTCTAGTGTAACTTAACTAATTGGTATGTTCTATGAGTTGGATTGATCCTAACCACATGCACGTAAGTTCGACATGTTAACTTTGGGTTATCAAATTCACATCAACATCCACGAAATCCCATTGCATTTTTTTTTTTGATCAGACAGCTGGGGATTGCAAAGTTGATGTTTTGCTACTTATGATTATATCATCTTAACAATTACGGATTAGACTCTAAAATATAGCTTTAGTATTGCAAACAAGTTATTTTATTGGACACTCATACACCCTGCAAACAACTCATGGTCATAAGCACGGTAAAAGATAAGCAATAAAACGATAAATTATCAAAAACTCATATCACATAGCTTTGTAATATCCCTAACCAAACAAGAATTTAGCTATGCATCACGGAGTTCATGGCAATAACAATCAGAGAAAAACAAACTAAAACTAAAACCAAAATAGCAAACCCCAGCAACTTATGAAAATAATTGTGAACTGCGATGGAATGGTGAGAATGGACAGCTGCTGGTAGTATGGGAACTTGGCCAGGTGGGATGCCAGTGGTGGTTGTGAAGTGGAGGCTGCTCCTGGCTTGGTCCCGTAGCTTGTGAGAAAGTGTTGTTGCGTTTGCGCCTGCGCACCGTGAAGCTAATGGTGAACTGGTGGAAATTGACAGCAAGGTGGTATGGTTGGTTTGCTGTTGTGACTGCGAGATAGAGGATTGCTGCGAATAGGTGAGGTGGAGATGTAGCTCGCAGCAAACTTGGTGATGGTGTAGCTGGTGGAGATATGAATGCTCTCTGATACTGTGGACGTGCAAGGAGGTAGTATGCAGGTGGAGATGGATGTATATGGTATGCAGATGCAACTGGTGGTGATGATGGTTGGAGAGGAGCAGAGCTCCTCTCTGTTGATGAAACAATCGTGAAGGGGGGGGGGATGAGATATATCTTCTTCCTGCAATATCATCCCCTTTTATAGCTTCAACCTTTCTCAGATAACATCCCATGTTTCCTAAAATATTCAAACCCCTAAAGGCAGTGTTCAATCCGTAATTATTCATCCATGAATCAATGGTAACAGTTTCCAGTTCTAAGTTGTTTTTCCGGCAACAAACTCCTTCCAAATATGAAACCAAATCAAACCCAGTCTTTCACAAATCCATGTCACCAGTTACTTGCTCCTATTAGGATCTTAAGTCGCTGTCCTAACCTTCCGAAAAGACTGACAAAACTCAAACCTGGTGGTTCATGACTTCTGGTTCAGGCATTTTCTCAAGCACTTAGTATGCATTTCGCGGACTGGTGAGGGATTTATAATGGCTACACCTTGGAGATTACCAGAATCAATTCCTTCCCTGCAGATCATGTTCAAACACAAACGTACACATTATTTACTGGCAGCAAATTCTTGGCTCAAACAACCCCCAAAACTATCAACCTGGACCCATTCTTCTTAAACTCTGAACTCATATCACACAACATCAACCAATACACATTTTCCTTGTCCCAAATTCGAACCTGATGAGAACCCATTTTTTTTAACTGAATTCAACACTTATCTGCCTCATTCTTGGATGTGAAATGCTCTATCTCTCAGACTGTCACAACACTCAGCCAGTCAGGCCTTTTATCGAACAACTGATGGGTGTAAACTGGTGGTTGTGTTCTTTTTGTATCTTGATTCTGCCAGAAGCTCAAATCCTTCCCTGCAAAGTATTCTCTTTGAACAACAACCCAAGACTCTAAATTCATCAAACACACAAAGCCAACTCAATCTTCTATCATTCACACGAAAAACTGATGGCAGCAACATCAACTTCTCTTCCTCATTTATTGCTTTCAAAATCTGTTAAATACGCACAGACTCAAATTCGAGCAAAACCCATTTATCTTAATCCTTCGAGCACGAGTCTGGACTCATGGCTTGTCGGCAGTGTGAGTTGGTGCATCTCTTGTTCCAGCGAGCAGAACCTTGGTCACCTTGGTCTAAAATGTGAAACAGTCGACCTAGTCTGAAGTTTAGGTTATCAGAGAAAA
>JAJJWW010015891.1:0-149273 GCA_023531295.1 Papaver armeniacum
TCCAGACTTGTTTCTGCATTGCCAAAGTAGCTAGAGATGGGGTTGATCTTAGGGAGGGAAGCGAAGGTGTTGAGATTGTGAAGGTGTTGGCTTGCTTATGACTTGTAACGGTAAAGATGAGCAAGCTTACGGTTGATGCAAGGTGCTCGAGTGTTTGAATACGGTTTGTATTAACACTTGGTTTCTGTCGTCTGAACTTGTGTTGTTCTCCGTTATTCCCCTTGTTGTTCCTTCTTTTTGGAAAAGAGGGCGGAGAACCTATTTATACAAGTCATTGAGCCTCATTCACGTTTTCGTGGGAAGTGGAGGTAGTGGAATGATGGAGTAGGGGAGTTGTGTGCCGGTAACACATTACCCACCAGTCTTGCCCACTTTTCCCTGTTCATCTCTAACCGTCCATGACTTCCTAACACGTTCTGTGATGGCGCGCTGCACGTCGCACGCCGTAAACCGCCACCAATACCCCGATATGTATCCCGTTTGTGACATGATTGATGTCCGGAATGTGGATCGTGGATCCACGGAAAATAGCATGTAATGTCTGAATTGAATAAAACTGCGTTATTGTAAAGTCGATACTTGTGGAGTATCGTGTGTATTTTATGCGGTGTATCGCATTACGGTGTGGTAAAGTGATGGGTAATGACTCCTCACTAACCAAATAACTCCCGACCAGGGTTGTATAACCAAGCCGGTGAAGTCGGACGGATGAGATGATGTTTGAGACACTCATCTCGGCGACCGTTGATGAAATTAGGTTTAAAGAGGCGCGTAGCATCACTCTTTAGCTTGGTCGAAACCCGGGCGTGGAAGGATTTTGGAGAGGACCGACCATACATGCGTGTTGGCATGATGGTGTAGGTGCCTCGTATTCCGTTCCCTCATGAAAGCGCGATCCGTGGGCCACTCGGTGACCGTCAAAGAGGAGTGGTCGAGATTGATTTTGCGATAAGAGTTTGATACCGCAAGAAGCCGCGCGCCATACCCTTTTCCGGCGTTTTCCAAGACGACCTAGCTTGGTCGGTCTTGGCCGGTTGGTTTGGCGTGTAGACGGTAGGCTGATGTTCACGCCTATGTCTTACCGTCTCATGAAACGTGATCTAAGCCACCCAATTCGTCCAGGTGAAGTTGAGTGGTTGAGATCGGTTTTGCGGCAGAAATCCCTTGCCGCAAAGGAGTTGGAAACCGCATGACATCCCAAGTTTCGTGCATGTTCCAAGACGACCCATCTTGGCCGGTCTTGGTCGATCATACCAGCGTGTAGGTGGTAGGCTAGTGTTCACACCTACACTGATTATCCCATGAAAACGTGATCTAAGCCACTCAAATCATCCGGTGAAGTTGGAGCGGTCGAGATCGGTTAGGATTTGGGAGATGTAACCGCGTGAGTTTGGTCGGGCGTTTTGGATTAGCCGGCATGGTATGCCTTGGCCGACCGCAAGAGGAGGTAGATGGGCCCACGGTGGTCATGTCGGTATGACCGGCCTTGGTTAATCCAATCGTGACCCTCCGTTCTGTACCAGGAGAAGATGGACGCGCGTGATGACTTGGAAGCCCTAATTTTGGCTTTCAAAGCCGCGCGACCATGCTCTTTTGGGCGAGGAATTTGTTGTAACCAACCATGGTTGGCTTTGACCGATTGGTCAAGTGTGTAGGCGGTCACACGGTGATTGTGTCGACATGCTCCGGCCCTTTGAGTCTACATCTACACCCTCCATCTATGCTCGCGAAGATGGACGGTTGAGACCGCTTTGCGACACATGTAATATGCCGCAAACCCTAATTTAGGGTTTTCCGTCCATAATGCTTGGTATGGACGGTTTCTTGGCAAGCAAAGGCCAATGGTCGACCATGCGGGTCGGCCGTGTGTATTCCATACCCGCTTGGGGTGATGGAATTGATCCGTGGTCATCCAATCATGCTTGTGGAGTTGATGATCGCGATCGATCATATTTGGCAAGCTAAGGCCGTGTGTATTCCATACCGCTTGGGGGTGATGGAATTGATCTCGTGGTCATCCAATCATGCTTGTGGAGTTGGATGACCGCGATCGTATCATATTTGGCAAGCCGAGGCCGTGTGTATTCCATACCGCAGGGGTGATGGAATTGATCTGTGGTCATCCAATCATGCTTGTGGAGTTGGATGACCTGCGATCGAATCATATCCGAGACCGATACAGCTCAAGTCCGGATGCTCAATCGGAGCTAGTATAACACACCGAGAGGGGCTCAACGGCTAGTATAACACACCGAGAGGCTCAATCGGGCTAGTATAACACACCGAGAGGGCTCGGCTAGTATAACACACCGAGAATCACCGTACGGGTATTTCGTACATGGATTCATTATAGTGTTTGGAGGTTCGTATTAATTGTAAGAGTAACACTACCGTCATGCCACACCGATAATGGGTACAGAAATACAAAGTGTCGATATGAAATTCACAAGAAGGGATTGTTGCTACATGATCCATTCTTGGTGAATTAAGTGAGGGAGTATCCAACACTTATAAATGGCTTTATCTTTTACAAGATGTCCCGCATGATTTTTCTCGGGTTTTTTACAAATCTAACCTTGAATGAAAATCCACCATCAACATTAAGTCCCCCGCCTAGCACATAATGGTTACACTATTGTGTGGTAGGCATGAGATGGTGACAAGTTAAAGATAAAACTTATGAGACAAAGTTAGATGTTACTGTGAGAGACTAGTCGTCCCGTCCTTCGAGCATGTCACGTTCAAGAAACGTCCAGGAAAGTGTTCCCCAGCATGATGCTCTGCCTTGCTCGCTTCGATCGACCTTGCGATGATCGCTCCGCCGAGAGGCTATTGCGCCCGCTTCGTTCAATCATGGGGATGTGCCTAATCGATCGATCATTGCGCATGCTTCGTTCGTGGGGTTATCGCGCCCGCTTTGATCGAACGTGGGCTTGTTGTGTCTCGGCTTCGGTTGAAAGTGGGTCCACGTGTACATGCTTCAAACGTCGGCCATGTGCTTCGACCGGAAACCGGCCTTGTTGTGTGCGCTGACTTGAGACTTGAGCAATACCAGGTCTTGAAACTTATACCGGACTGAAATCAATACCGGACATACTGAACGATGTTTGGACCTGGCCATTGTGTGCTCCGATGTGAGTTGTGTCTTGCCGTGTGTGACTACACTTCTCATGTGCTTTCATACAAGTTCTAACTCCCGTCTTTTATTTCATTAGGTAGAAAGAAAAGAACTCCCGTTGATATATCTTCTCGAAGATAATGCTGGTGGAAGTGTTGACATGCCTTCAAATACATGCCGAACATTGATGATGAGTTGTTCACCGCGCTCTCTACTATATGAAAATATTCGTTCCACAGGATAACCCTCCTCCTATCGACTTCGGGTTTTTTCATGCTCGCTGATCCTCATGAAGGATGAATGAGACGACGTTGAGCAAATGAGACATCAAAGACAACTTGACCTCGGAGCGCAGATTATTGGTGTAGCTTGAGTGTTGAAACGACTCGAGAGGATGTTAAAGTGGCTTCGGTGCGAACGTTGAGGTAGATCCTGAGAGAGTGTTGGGTGGATTCAATGAACAGGGTCCCTGAGAGAGCATTGAGGCGCTCTGGATAGACCATTGAAGCAGCTTCGCTGGAGGAAGCGCTGGCGGAGCGGCTCTTGATTCGATTTACCCTTGCGAATTCCATGATTCTTGACCGACCATCTTTCTCGTGTCAAGAAGTCTTTGATCGAAGGTGAAGGAACTTCATGCCGAGCCTCCTCCCCAAGCGTGGTTTACATGGTTTGTTCGTAGTGGTCGTTGTCGAGCCGTATATAGAATATCTTGGACATTGCTTCATCATTGTGGGAGTCGTGCATGTGGTACCGGAGTTGGAGTTGACGGACGCCAGGATGTTGTATCCCTGGTTTTCCTCTGCCGTCTCGAGGAACCGCTACGTAAGGGGCGAAGGTTGATCGCCCCGTTTAGATATATGCCCCTACGAACATTATGAGGCTCTTCGGCATGCCCGGTTCTTTCTATCGGGGCATATGTTGTTGTAGATGAGCGTCCAACAGCTCCAGAGGATGACCAAAATACTTGGATTCTCCAACATAGCATGATAGACATGTACCACTCGTCCGATAAAGTGACTCGCCCGGATCGTCTCGGTATGACGCGTGGACATCGTTATCTTCTTGAGGTCGCTCTCTTGAGGTATCGCCCCGGTGGAAGATTGACGTGATAGAGCGTTGATACGTTGCACCGCATTCTTTAAACCAAATAGCAAGATGGTATAATAAAAATTTCCGAGAGGAGTTCGAAAAGATATCTTACTTGCATCATGCTCGTACATCCTTATCCGGTTATAGCCGCTACATCCATCCATGGAGGAGAACATGCCATGTCCACAGTTTGCATCCGGTCTCACGCCGAATTACCTCGCAGATTGTCGACCGGCTTGGATCGGAGATTGTATGAATGATTACAGTGGTCGAGCCGATGGAGATAGGCCTAAGAGATTCCTTGTCGTCGAGCTCATCTGGGCCAGGAGTTGGTTCCCTCTGCAGCAGCTTGTGGAGCATCTAACACTTGCTCTTGTGGTTCGTTGCGTTTTCCTTTTCTCGGTCACGACTCGCCATAAAAGTCCATTCCCTCTTAGTGTGAACGTGGGTCGAGGCTTCACAGATGGAGAAGAATGCTTCGTCAAGCAAAGATGCATCGTGGGTACTAGCCTCAATGATGCAAGCCGGTCTTCTTCCCGAATTGACGCCCACGTGGGGGAGTGGGATGCAGCAAACTTTTTCGATTCTTTCCGCGGAGTCTCTCCCCAGTATGTGCCGGTTTGGTTTTCCTCGAAGTCCATCATTGTGGTGGGGCCGCGTACAATCTTGCATAGGCCGACCTTGGCTGTCCCGAGAATCTTGAGAGTAATCACATTCGAAGATGCTCCGTGTCGACGAGGCCTCCCGAACTCGAACCCTTGATGCGTGCGGTAGCATGTAGGGCCCGGTTGTGACCTTTCCCCGCCATCATGTCGTTTCTCAGAAATGTAGCATTATTTACGAGGTGTTTCGACATGATTAGGACTTCGGACGTGAATGAGTCGGGTGTACATCCGTAGCTATTTTATTAATTGCAAAGAAACGTCCCCGCCCTGATTCTTCGAGAGGTGCAAGAGTTCACACATGCTTTCTACTAGAGATGCCGCTCGATCCACCGGTCCCCGGTTCGTGGTGAAACTATTGACTTGAGGAGGATCGTTGTGAGGATGGCCCCGGTGTAGGAGTCTCCATGACAAGACCGCTCATATATGGTGTCGCTTCTTTGATCGTGTACATAGAGGTCCGCGCCGCCTGGTACCTTCTCCGGTGCGTTGCATGCGTTCCTTGTTGGCTCCAAAGTGGACGTCGCGGCTCTTGTGGAAATCGATCGGTTAAAGTTTTTAGGAAAGTGAGTACCTCTTTGAGTTGCGGCCATATCCGTTTGAGTCTTGACAAGAACTTCCGCTTTTCCATCAAGTCCTCCGCCTTCGTCCTGATGAAGGAGTGGAAGTTGTTGCTCGTGACTACCGGAGGTGTTACACTTGATGAGATGCGGGGATTTGCACTGCTCTGGCTATGGTGATGGGAGGTGTTGTAATATCACCGCCGGAGTGACCGAATTTGAACGTTCCCATCCTCTCGTACTCACGTGTTCCTTGATCGATCTCTCATTCCTCAAGCATTTCTTCACAAGCCTTCAACAAGGGTCTTGAGATATAATCTTCCAGCAGGGATCCGTAAGCTGCAGGCTCCATTTCTTTATCCCAGTAGACGTTGTGGTACCTGGACAAGTCTTTTCCTCTCGCGGAGTTGCCTCGAGTCTCGTTGTGAGTCGGGACCATGTTGTTCATCTCTCCCGAGTCCCCCCGTGTTTGCGCGCTCTTTCGCATCTCCACCGGTAAAGGTGTGACTCCCGGATATGGATTCGCCAAGTTTCCAGACCGTCCGAGTTGATGCCCGTCGACCCTTCTTGTAATTGTGCCGCCATATCATTCAAAAGGCGAAATGTCTCGCTCCGCCTCTCCGGTGATACCGCCTTGATTTTCCAAGACATCCTCCAAAGATTCTCGCTACACTTCCCATGATATCCGAACCACCGTGGTCTCCCGGTGAGGATACATCGCGAGATGAAAACCGAAAAATTGAGGATTCAATTTTTTGCAACCGATAGATCAACTAAGGGTGCACAGGAACCGAGCCGGACCGACGAACCGAACCGGAACCGGTGGAACCGTACCTGGTTTTGGACCGAACCGAGGTACAAGGTATGGTGCACGGTCCAAAAATAGGAACCGAGGTCTGGGGGTACAGGTACACGGTCCAATACAAGTACTGTGCCGTACGGACCGAAAGTCCCGAATAAGAAAATTTTCAAGGACAAAAACTTCTAATACCCAACTCTATAAAAAGAAAATCTTAATGACAACATCTTCTGAAGTTGTAGTACTCAGAGAGATAGGAAATGAAACAAATGAAACTTACAAGAGAGTACTACTTGCAACTACTAGCTACTTGTAAACACTCGCGAGACGTGACATTGTAAGAAGAAGAAAAAGTAGTCGAGACCCATATATTCGGGAGATCAATGAATGAAAAGGGGAATAGAAGCAGAGTGTAGTACTATAAAGAGACAAAACACATAAAAAGGTAAGGTATTAGCAAGAGAGAGTGATCGGTACAACTCTACAACTCATGGAGTTCATGAACAAATGTAGTAAGAAAAAGTAAGTAGCAAGGAACAACAACCATAGAACCCGAAATGGTAGTAGATAGTGGGTTTAGATGGAGATAAACTTTTTCATGTGTGTGTTTATCATTTCATCACGTATTGGCATGTCTCCCATGTGAACATGTAGTATTGTAGTAACTTCTAAACATATATAAGATGAAGAAAGTTAGAAATGGCTATATGTATATTTCCCACCAACAAAGGACAAGCTATCGAGTGTGATGGCCGAGAGAGAGCATGTATTTATTTATAATAGTAAGTGCATAGTTTAGGTCGTTTTATTGGTAATCTACGGCACCTTAACCAAAGTGCTTTTATACAAGTACCGACCGGCACCGAACCGCACTCGGGTACCGACCGTGTACCGAATGGTACCCTAACCGAGGTACAAGGTACAGTACCGGTCCAACATTTTGGAACCGAGGTCTGGGAGGTACAGGTACTCGGTCTCGTCAAGAACCGAGCCGAACCGTACCGTGTGCACCCTTAAGATCAACCTCCCACTGTGGTCGCCAATTGTTGATGGGTGAAAACTACTCCCGCAGAATTTGGTAATTTGGGGTGTAGATGAGGAATGAATCTAAACCTTCAACAAATGCATCGCGCGGTGAGTGCTTGTAGATTCGAGAGATCAATCGTGCAAGTCCGGCCTAAACCAAGAAATGGCCGTTCCAGACTTGTTTTGGCCACAAAGTGAAGGAGATGGGGTTGATCTTAGGAGGGAAGCGAAGAAGGTGTTGAGATTGTGAAGGTGTTGGCTTGCTTATGACTTGTAAATGTAAAGATGAGCAAGCTTACGGTTGATGCAAGCGTGCTCGAGTGTTTGAATACGGTTTGTATTAACACTTGGTTTCGTCGTCCGAACTTGTGTTGTTCTCCGTTATTCCCTTGTTGTTCCTTCTTTTGGAAAAGAGGGCGGAGAACCTATTTATACAAGTCATTGAGCCTCATTCACGTTTCTCGTGGGAAGTGGAGGTAGTGGAATGATGGAGTAGTGGAGTTGTGTGCCAGCAACACACGACCGGCCTTGCCCACTTTTCCTGCTCATCTCTAACCGTCCATGACTTCCTAACACGTTTGTGATGGCGCGACGCACGCCGCACGCCGTAAACCGCTGCATCAATACCCCAATGTATCCCCGTTTGTGACATGATTGATGTCCTGGAATGTGGATCGTGGATCCACGGAAAATAGCATGTATCGCTGAATTGAATAACCGCGTTATTCGAAAGTCGATACTTGTGGAGTATCGTGTGTATTTTTATGTGCACCGCATTACGGTGTGGTAAAGTGATGGGTAATGACTCCTCACTAACCAAATAACTCCCGACCTGGGTTGTATAACCAAGTCGGGTGAAGTCGGACGGATGAGATGATGTTTGAGACACTCATCCGCGACCGTTGATGAAATTAGGGTTTAAAGAGGTGCGCAAGCATCACTCTTTTAGCTTGGTCGAAACGGGCGTGGAAGGATTTTGAGAGGACCGACCATACATGCGTGTTGACGGCGGTGATGATGGTGTAGGTGCCTCGTATTCCGTTCCCTCATGAAAGAGCGATCCGGGGCCACTCGATTTGACCGTCAAAGAGGAGTGGTCGAGATTGATTTTGCGATAAGAGTTTGATACCGCAAGAAGCCGCGCGCCATACCCTTTTCCGGCGCGTTTTCCAAGACGACCTAGCTTGGTCGGTCTTGGCCTATTGGTTTGGCGTGTAGACGGTAGGCTGATGTTCATGCCTATGTCTTACCGTCTCATGAAACGTGATCTAAGCCACCCAATTCGTCCGGTGAAGCCGAGTGGTTGAGATCGGTTTGCGGTAAACTCCCTTGCCGCAAAGGAGTTGGAAACCGCATGACATCCCAAGTTTGGGCGTGCGTTCCAAGACGACCCATCTTGGTCGGTCTTGGTCGATCATACCGGCGTGTAGGTGGTAGGCTAGTGTTCACACCTACACCCGATTATCCCATGAAAACGTGATCTAAGCCACTCAAATCATCCGGTGAAGTTGAGCGGTCGAGATCGCTTTAGGATTTGGGAGATGTAACCGCGTGAGTTTGGTCGGGCGTTTTGGATTAGCCGGCATGGTATGCCTTGGCCGACCGCAAGAGGAGGTAGATGGGCCCACGGTGGTCATGCTGGTATGACCGGCCTTGGTTAATCCAATCTCGTGACCCTCCGTTTCAGAGCCTGAGAAGATGGACGCGCGTGATGACTGAAGCCCAATTTTGGCTTTCAAGCCGCGCGACCATGCTCTTTGGGCGGACGAATTTGTTGTAACCAACCATGGTTGGCTTTGACCGATTGGTCAAGTGTGCAGGCGGTCACACGGTGATTGTGTCGACATACTCCGGGCCCTTTGAGTCTACATCTACACCCTCCATCTATGCTCGCGAAGATGGACGGTTGAGGACCGCTTTTGCGACACATGTAATATGCCGCAAACCCTAATTTAGGTTTTCCGTCCATAATGCTTGGTATGGACGGTTTCTTGGAAAGCAAAGGCCAATGGTCGACCATGCGGGTCGGCCGTGTGTGTATTCCATACCGCTTGGGGTGATGGAATTGATCCGTGGTCATCCAATCATGCTTGTGGAGTCGGGATGACCGCGATCGAATCATATTTGGCAAGCTAAGGCCGTGTGTATTCCATACCGCTTGGGGTGATGGAATTGATCCGTGGTCATCCAATCATGCTTGTGGAGTTGGATGACTGCGATCGATCATATTTGGCAAGCCGAGGCCGTGTGTATTCCATACCGCTGGGGTGATGGAATTGATCCGTGGTCATCCAATCATGCTTGTGGAGTTGGATGATCAAGCCCGATCGAGATCATATCCTGAGACCGATAGCATACCAAGTCCTGGGATGCTCAATCGGGCTAGTATAACACACCGAGAGGGGCTCAATCGGGCTAGTATAACACACCGAGAGGGGCTCAATCGGGCTAGTATAACACATCGAGAGGGCTCGGGCCAGTATAACACACCGAGAATCACCAGACGGGTATTTCGTACATGGATTCATTATAGTGCTTGGAGGTTCGTGGATACTCGCAAGAGTAACACTCGGTCGTCATGCCACACCGATAATGGGTACAGGAAATACAAGGCTGATATGAAATTCACAAGAAGGATTGTTGTTACATGATCCATTCTTGGTGAATTAAGTGAGGGAGTATCCAACACTTATAAATGGCTTTATCTTTTACAAGATGTCGCCATGATGATTTTTCCGTTTTTTACAAATCTAACCTTGAATGAAAATCCACCATCAACAATGACCCATGACCTATAATCAGCCACAAATAATGCTCTGGGAGAAGAAAAAAAATTGCTCTTCGAAGCATCCATTAAATTACTAAGTAACCCAAGTTTTTTTTGTGGTTGTAAGCTTTGGCAATTGGGCCACAACCTACACTCTATGCTCGTAAATTAGTAATTTTATTTTTATTTTTGTTGTAATTGACAAAGAATTGATGCTGATAAAAAGAATTAGTGTTGACGAGTTTCAAAATCAATTGTTATCATCACCTAATAATTTTACACTTATTATAGTGATATTGACGGAAATTTACTTTGAGACCCGTAATCACCGTTGTTACCTACAAGCTGACATTGCATTATAAGGCAAATACCATGACGAAAATTTGTTCGTTCACCAAAACCTACCCCAATGACTTAAACATTGCTCCGTCACCCGAGTCCGGTGTACCAAAACATACTTGCCTCCCAAAATCGCCCCCGAGACGCAATGTATATGTTGTGATTTAAAATATGTCATTGTGATCCAGAATCTACCTAATGACTAGATAAAAGTTTATTCCTCAGTCCTATATCTACCACCATCTTGCTAAGGAAAATACTCGGAACCTAAAAGTTGTTGAAAAACCCAAAGCACTACCTCGTTTGTAAAAAATAAAAATATTAATATAAAATGTGATGGCTTGTAATTTGTGTAACCCGATTCCGTGGAGAACCAAAGTTGATAACCGCATAGCAAAATGTATCTTGTGCCCTAAAAGTTTGAATTGTAACCTCATTCTCCACTTAAAATTTAACACGCGGTGACTCGTAATTTTCATGCAATTCAACATACGAGGTACCATCCAACATTCACCTCTCAAGTATCGTAATAATTTTAGTACGTGTTTATCCAAAATCTACAAATGTCTGTTTCATGGTGTCAGCAGACTAAGTGAGGGCTGCCATATTGTCCGCTACTAGTACTTAGCCGAGTGTAATTAACAATTAAGTATTGGTTGATTATTGTCCGTTTGATCAAGGACACGTGTTGTCCATCTAGTGAGTAGAATTAGGGTTAATCATTGGTCATTTAAGTCAGAAGAGAAACTCGTTTTCAGTCATCCGAAAGTTAATGAAACAAATATCATTTGGCCGCACATATTGCACAGAGCCTTCTGGCTCCGAATCTTCGATTCAGGAGGTGTTTTTCACCAATTATCCCCTTCAATCCACTCATCTGCTTGTTTAGTTGTTGTGTAACCACAACAATTGGCATCAGAGCCGTTCGAATCCATCAATTTTTTTTTAAATGACCTTAAAAGCAGTTGAAGAGGAGGTAATCCAATTAAAAGCACCACAATCCCAACTCCAATCTGATTTCAATACCTTATCATCTGAATTAACCACCAAGTTCGATTCTCTGGCCACCAATTTCAATAGCACTCTACAAGAAAACAATCAAAATCTTGTGAGATTTTTCAGTACACCCTACAACAACCAGCACCATGCACATACTGAGGATGCCAGTGGATCTAATGTACTCGATATGGATGATCAAGGTTTTGCTCATCCCCGTCAACCCAATTTCGCTCATCGAATTCCTAAACTTGATTTTCCCAGATTTGATGGCGATAAACCTCGTGGTTGGATACTTGGATTCACAAAGCTGAAATATACTTTCAACTACATGACATTGAAGAACATAAAAAGGCTGATATTGCTGCAATCTACCTTGAGGGTAAGGCTGAAAAGTGGTTTTTAAATTTTCAAGTTAATAGGAATCGAATTACTTGGCTTGATTTAGCAAAAAACTTATGTGCTCGATTTGAAAATCTTGTGGAGGAAAATTTTGTGGGTAGTTTTAATAAGCTATTACAAACCTCAACTGTGGACGATTATTATGAAGATTTTGAATCTCTCAAGGCATTAATGCTCAACATGAACCCTGAAAATGCGGGGGTCTAACAACCACACCCAAAAATTCGATTAGCAATCTGTATGGACAAACTCCAATATACTTTCTAGAGAATCAACTAGACAGTCAGACTCAATCTAGATAAAAAGTATATCAACGAGTTTATATCTCAATCTCTCGATTTGATCTTTACTCAAGCAAATAGAAATTTGCGAAGTCTTTATCAAAGAGAGATAACTTGATGGTACCAAAGACCAATATTCAAGTGTCAATCAATTTAAATCAACAACCCAAAAGGTCGGATATTCTAATTGATCAACAACGCACAACCCGTGATATTTCAATTATATAAACAAATATAATGCTAATAGAAATAACACGTGACACGGGTAATTTTGTTAACGAGGAAACCGCAAATGCGAAAAACCCCGGACCTAGTCCGATTGAACACACATTGTATTAAGTCGCTTACGAGACTCTAGCCTACTCCAAATTAACTTCGGTCTAGACCGTAGTTGAACCCCAATCAATCTCACACCGATTCAAGGTACGGTTATGCTCCTACGCCTCGATCCCAGCAGGATGCTAAGTACTTGATTCCCTTAGCCGATCTCACCCACAACTAAGAGTTGCTCGACCCAAAGTCAAAGACTTTAATAAACAAATCAGTATCACACGAAAAGTCTATAGAAACAGATAAATCCGTCTCCCACGAATAAACCTATGAGTTTTGTTCCGTCTTTTGATAAATCAAGGTGGACAGGAACCAATCAATAACCCGGACTTATATTCCCGAAGAACAGCCTAGTATTATTGATCACCTCACAATAATCTTAATCGACGCAGCGAAAAAAGATATTGTGGAATCACAAACGATGAGACGAAGTGTTTGTGATTTCTTTTCTATCTTGCTTATCGGAGATATAAATCTCAAGCCAATTATTTCAATTGTACTTATACGATAGAAACAGCAAGATCAGATCACACAACTACAAGAAAAGTAGTATCGGTCTGGCTTCATAATCCCAATAAAGTCTTTAAGTCGTTAACCTGGTTTTAGAAGAAGAAAACCAAAGGTTAAAGGAAAATCGACTCTAGCTTATCAAAATAGTATCACACGTAAATTGTGGGGATTAGGTTTCCCAGTTGCTAGAGTTCTCCTTATATAGTCTTTCAAATCAAGGTTTGCAATCAATGTTAGCTTAGTAACAAAGCATTCAATATTCACCGTTAGATGAAAACTGATAGATTCAAGCTAATATTTCTCAACCGTTGGATCAAAACTTAGCTTGTTACACACAAACGAAATGTTCAATTTTGGGAGAATCGCACCGAATTATTAACATTTGTTGGTTCGACAATAGTCAACCAAATAGTTAGCCATATGAACACTCTCATATCAACCATATTCTTCTTCACCATAACTAGTTCAAATGACTCAAATGAACTAGTTAGAGAGTTGTTCAATTGCTTAGATCTTATGTAACTACATAAGACACAATCGAAGCAAAAACGGGTTGATTCACTCAAATCGGTTCATGAACTTTATAGCCACGGTTTGCAAAAGCATTCCTTAGTTTATATAAACATTAGTTCAAGAACAATAGGTTTTAGATATAACCTACTCAAGTTCGCGGACTTAAGCTCATGGAAGGAGTACACAAATTCCAACAAAAATTCTCGGGTGAGAACTTTCCGCCGTTCATGGACTTGGCTTGCGCCACTTCCATTTCTCTTGATCAACAAAGTTCACAAACTTTGGTTCAAGGAATAAGGACTTATACATATATGTGTTTCCACAACAATGCTTATATCCTACCAATGGTTATGTAATCTAAACTCTCATTTCAATCATTGAAACATTCTCAGAGAACGTTATATAGCCGTTATTCACAGACCATTTTTCGTCAGAGCAATTTCCAAAGTGATTGAAACATATCATGACTTTCGTCACTAGGTAAAGATGAATTCGGTTAAAGCGAAAGTTTACCAACACATATTTCGAGAAATAGATAGGCGAGTTAAACTCGACTGAAATAGCAAATGTGTATAATGAAATTCTATACGTCTAAACGACTTTTGTCTCAAGAGTAGGAGATAGAGTAAATAGACTTTTGAGTGACAGATAAGTTCAAGTCTCCACATACCTTTTAATCGATGAAGTTCCACCGGTTCCTCGAGTAGTCCTTCGTCTTGTATGATGATTTCCATGGAGTTCTTGAGCTCAACTACACTTTCTATCCTAGTCCGAGACCTTTAGCTACATAGGCTTGAAATCAAGACTTATAGTTTTGATCACTAACATCGACAAACATGCTTGAGATAGCAACGCATGCGATTTCGACCGAGCAATGCTCTAACAAACCCAACTCTTACCGAAACATATTTTGTTATGAGTTTTCTTAGTGGCCTGAAGGATGAGATAAGAAACTCTGTCTCCATGTTTCATCCACAAACATTAGCAGATGCTTTCTCTTTGGCTAGATTACAAGAACAGAAACTCCATCTAGCCACTCCAACCTCTAAACCATTTACTAAATCCTTCTCTACCACTTTCAACTCAAATAGACACTACTCTTTTGCCCCTTTGTCACCTAAGCCAATTCTAACTTCACCTAAGTCTATCCCTACCACTCCAAAATCTTTCTTCACACCTCCACAAAAGGCCAACCACCCAACCCTAATAGTGAAAAGACTTTCTCAGGAGGATATGGACAAAATAAGAGCTCAAGGGTTGTGTTATAACTGTGATGTTGTGTATATACCTGTGCCACCTTTTGTAAAGGGAAGCAAAATATATACATGCTTAACATGGAAACCACCGAGTCACAAGATACTCGAAGAAGATGATGAAATTTTTGAGGAGCGGAGAATCCCCTATACAATCGATATGGAGATCTCTTTACATGCTTTAACCGGTACCGCCACCTTTGGTGATACAATTAGAATTCCCGGGAGTTCTTCACAATCAACAAGTGTTTATTCTCATAGATAATGGCAGCATAACAAGTTTCATTGATAGTGCCTTAGCTGCTTCTTTACAATGTTGCATTGAACCAACTAACCCTATGATGGTCACAGTTGCCAATGGTGAAAGGACAGTTAGCACTGGAATCTGCTCAAAACTCCAATAGAGCATACATGGCCACACTTTTGTAAAAGATTTGAGGATCTTGCCTCTAGGAGGTTGTGATTATGTACTTGGTGCAAACTGGCTCAAAAATATAGGTGAGGTACTTTTAAATTTTTCCAAGTTGAGTATCACCTATAACTACAAAAATAAAAAGATTACACTACAAGGTACTACTCCAAAGTCTTCTTTACTTCAAATAAGTGGTGCAAAAGACTCAAGAATTTTTTTTTTTCTACCAATTCCCATGGCATGGTGGGTCAATTGTTCTCTATTAGTGCAACCTCTTCACCACCCACCACCCCGAGGTACTCCTTCCATTCTTTGCATGAATTTTAAGATATCTTTAAAGAACCTACTCAACTACCACCTAAAAGGATCTTGGATCATACAATTACCCTCCAACTTAATTCTCCAGTCAACCTCATAGCTTACAAATGCCCTTTACATTCAAAAAGCAAAGATTAAGAAATTGTTAAAGAAATGCTTCTGGCCCTGGCATCATTCAACCAAGTCACAGCCCTTTTGCATCTCCAATTATGTTGGTAAAGAAGAAGGATAATACTTGGAGGTTCTGTGTAGATTATAGGAAATTAAATAGTATCACCATAGAAGATAAATTTTCAATACCCATTGTGATGAACTACTAGATGAGTTATGTGGGTATGCCTTCTTCTCCAAAATTGATCTAAGAGTTGTCTATCACCAAATCAGAATTCATGACTTGGATATCTTCCAGACAACATTCTAACTCATCAAGGTCATTATGAGTTTAAAGTAATGCCATTTGGTCTTACAAATGCTCTTGCTATATTTCAAGCATTAATGAATGACATTTTCCTACCCATTCTTGAGGAAGTTTGTCTTGGTTTTCTTTGATGATATCCTTATTCTGACTCCACCATGATTCGAACACTTGGAACATCTTAGAATTATTTTTTCTTTACTGGACAACATCAATTATTTGCTAAGTCAGTCTAAATGTAGTTTTGGCCAATCTTCATTGGAGTACCTTGGTCACAGTATAACATCTGAAGGGGTTAGTGTTGATCCTAACAAGATTGATTCATTCTCAATTGGCCACTTCCAAAGACTATTAAAGATCTGAGAGGATTTCTTGGCCTCACAGGATATTATAGAAAGTTTGTCAAAGGTTATGGCCCTATCAGCAAGCCTCTCACTGATCTTCTCAAGAAGAATTTTTTCCACTGCAGCTCAGCTGCTACTACTGCATTTGAAAATCTCAAGACTTCCATGAGCAATACTCCCGTGTTGGCCCTACACGACTTTACCAAGCCATTTGTTCTTGAAAGTGATGCTAGTGATTCTTGCATTGAAGCAAGTTTTAATTCAACAAGTCGCCAATTGCTTACTACTGAAAAACCATTGGGTCCAAGAGCAACAACACCCTCCACTTATGAAAAATAATTTTTAGCCATTGTTAATTTGTTATGGCTGTTCAAAGATGGAAACACTATTTGCAGGGCACCAGATTTACAATCAAGACTGACCATCAAAGCCTCAAGTACTTCTTTAAAAAAGAAACTCACTACAACCTTACAACAAAAGATGGCTAATCAAACTCTTAGGTTTTGATTATGACATTCAGTACAAGAAGGGAGATGAGAACATAGTTGTTGATGCTCTTTCAAGGAGACCCACTGATGCTGCTACTTGTAATGCCTTAGCACTCTCTACACCAAATTGGGTTCAAGAGGTTACAAGCGCCTATGTCAATGACTCCAAAGCCCCACCTTATCTCTAGTCTTCTTTTAAATCCTCTCATTTGCAATACGTTTTAGATGATGGAGAAGACATGAGAGATTTCTCAGGAGAAACAAGATTTTGGACCAGCTTAGAGTGTTTCTGAACTGCTGATACATTGTCGAGGTATTATCGTCCATACTCAACATTACTACAAATACGAGCACTTATGAGGTCTTAAATTTGTTTTCCCCGCTCCGATACCAATTGAAAAAGAGGGGGTACAACAACCACACCCAACAATTCGTTTGGCAATCGACACTACACCAAATTCCCGGATTCGTAACAAAGAATTCGTATCGGCTTTGTGGTCGTTACAAAATCTCGTTACAAATGGCAAGCTATTTAAAATTTTCAGAATGTGCAGGAGCCGTTATTAATTTTTTAAAATTTTGTAACAAGGCTAAGCCGTTACTTAGAAATTTTTATAGGCGTGCGAGTCACACGCTTGGTCACACTTGGGTCGTAACAGTATGTTTGTGCGTGTGCCATTCACACGTTGGTCACACTAGGGTGGTCATATGACCTACCCCTTCAGCCCTTCTCGACTATTCCCTCTTCTCCTTCATTTCTTTTCTCTCCTCCTCCTCTCTACCATATTTTTCTCTTCGCTGAAGTTTCATCTCTGGTTTTAGTTTCGACCATCCGTATTATCTTTAGCAAATTTCAGTTTCGATTTCATCATTTGTAGCAAGAGTTCAGTTTCGATTTAGTTGTGCAAGTCTTTTTATAAATCGATTTTAGGATTTTAGGGTTTGTTCATCATCATCTGTACTAGGATTTTAGGGTTTAAAAAATCGATTGTAGGATTTCAATTTGTTAATCGATTTTAGGGTTTCTTGTTCTAATATGTTTCGTTTGTTCGATTCAGTTTGTAAACCTGAAGATGGGTATATTTCCAAGGTGTATGTGTGCATATCTGGATCTGGATTAGTTCATTTTGATTATTTATTTGATTCATCTGAAGATGAGTTTATTTCAATTATCTTCTTCTATTCTCGATATTTCCCTAACGTCTTTTACTTTATATGATTTCTCGTGATTTGGGTCTTAGGGTTTTATTTGCTTATTCTAATTTTCGCTTTATTCACGAAGAGGTGTAATCATCATGGTCTCGAGGATGTTTTGTAATCCTAAAGAACAAACTAATGCCTTGACAACATTGGTTAAACTGAATTGAATGAGGTAATAATACTTATGTTCCTTTAATTCATTTGTTTTTTGGTAATTCATTAGATTTTTTGGTGTGGATGTGATTTCCACTTAATCTCTATGTGGGTTTTTAAGGAATCATGTTCTTTGTAGTCATGTGATGGTTTTCTGAGACTAGTAACTCCAGTCCTGTTAAAAATTTCCTGTTGAGTTACAAGGTTATTGCAAAGAGGTTTAAATTTCATTAACAAGTATTAGTACCTGATGGACACTCAGGTTACCACTTATGTTGTTGAATCTACTTCTTTTGGTGGTATTGGAAAGATCGAAAATTTGCGTTTCCTTTTGAGTGAATGTTAGTCTGTTTCGGGGTGTTATTTTTCTCCGTTGTATGCATTGGATGTTCATCTCTGGGTGAATTTCGGTAGTGGTATTGGGGCATTATAGATTGTATCCCAAGGGGTCAGGATCAACTCCCCAAGGTAATGTGCACTATATTGCAATTTATGTATGTTTTGTTTTGCTTAATCGAATTTTGTTTTGTTTGCTTAGAGAGGAATTGATTTCTTCAATGCTAATGTGCCTCTATTATGAACCGACGGACTAGATGTCAAAAGTTGCTAAATGGTTGTGATTGCTAAAATAATTGTTGAATATTTGTGCGTGAATTAGTTGGTTTTTGTTCTCCTAGATGCTTCTATAAAGCAAGCACATGGGATGCTTTTGGTTCATTTTATTACTACATGGTTCAATAACGATATAAGTGTTCATTTGTATGACAGATTTGGTCACGTAATGGATGAGGAAGATATTGGAAAATTTACTGACGCAGTGAAGGGATTCGATAGCATGACCCGACTGGTAGGTTTTCATCTTTGTCAATGTGATTTTCCCTAAATTCTGATAATCAATAAAGAACACTTCATGTCATCTCTCGCCATCGTTTCTCAAATAAAAAAAGAACACTTCATGTCAGCCTAATTCAATGTCAACACCATTTAGCGGAGCCTACTGTTAAATTTAAGTCACACTGAGTTAATAAGATTGTTATTTTTTATTTTTCCCTTGTTTTTGGCACACATTACTTAACATTTTACATCACTAAGATACTTTTGTTTCCGCCTAGTTCTTTTTGTTGCATAAGGATGCATGGAAGACCACAATATTGCTCGAGAGCAAAGGAAGCACCGAAGGCAAAAGAAGACGGGCCCGATCCCCGATCTCACTTAATTTAGGTTTCTGTTCCCATCTTACGCTTATTATTGGGCTTGTATTTATTAATGGTGCTGGATGTTGCTGTAATGGTGCCTCCCTATCCACTTCTTTATCGAATTCAATTGTATCATGGGGTTTATATGTGTGTGCATAAAATGAACACTTATATCATGTGTGCTAGCAAAGTTCTTTAACCGATTACCATCTATGAGGTTTATCTACTGTTTCCTTGATCATTTTATTTTCTTGCTTTTAGTTTCCTTTAATTCTTTAATAACCAAAAGAATAGTTTGATTTAACGGAATTAGTTTTGTAACTTGTAGTATCAACTTCGAAAGCACTTGATGAACCAAGAGAATATATGTTAAATCTTATTGTCGAACCAGCTTGAAAGTATTGTTCTATCTGGAGGAAAGGTCGGTGAATATATTTGATAATTGTTTCTTTGGTCCATGTATATATATCTTAGCATTATTAGATGATTTAGGTTGCATTAAACACTTGACAATTTGGTTAACTCCAATTTCAATATGGTAATGTATTGTATTTCCTAAGTATTTCCTATCGCTTAGCCGATTTTGGTGTTTCAATATGATAATGCATCGTATTGTAGATTTGTCACACTCGACCACCGATGCTGTCCTCAAAAAAAAATTTAAACTTTGGTCAAGTGGTAAAAGGTGAGAAGACACTATCTTTTGTTGCTAAAATAGAAGAAGAATAAAACTTCTTTTCTCGAGTTCAATTATCTAGTGCGATCGTGGAAATGGCTTCATGATTTCAAATGATAGCTTGTATTTAATGTTACCTACTGCGGACCTTGTCAAAGATTTTCTTGCTTTTTAACCGATGATTAAATTGTTTATGGCGCTTAAAATATTCACGTAGATGAATCGGGAAAGATATCAAAAGGGTTTGCTTTTATACAAAAGATAATTGTCCAAGACGATCTCGTGCTTTTACCCAATTTGACGCCGAGAAATTGGTCTCTGACTTCCCGTGGTTCACATCATGTAGTCTCTTAACTGTTTCTCGGGAACTTTATTGGCATCTTCGGTAAGTTGAATCTTAAGATATACTTCAGTTTCTAATATTTTGATTCTTCTCTTCATTCAATGTGTTCCCCACTTTCCCGATTCTCCCGAGGCATCTTTGCGCTCACTGTTTTGCTTCAGTATGCGCGAGAACCATCCTCGTGGAGTTGTTTCGTGAGATTCAAAGATACAAAGGATGCTCACAAGTTTATAGATGAATGGAAGATGGTGGGGTACCGGTACGCTTTTGCGTTCAAAAATATTATTATCCGCATGTTTAACCGGTCAACCGGTAATGGATATACGTATATACATCCCTTAAGAAACTAAAAGCATATCATAGCACCTATATCACTATTTGACTTTGGCTTTGTCTTCCCACTTTATACCGTATGGCATTAAAAATTGCATCCAAAGTCACTTAGTTCGAGCCATTTGCTTACTTAAAAATTTGGTTTATGCCTAGGTGTGTTTGCCGAGTTTTCTTGTTCAACATCTCTCTTAAAACCGTTGCAGCACGGTGTTCTATGTCTCATAGATGAATTATCGCAGTAGATGCTTCTTTCTTGAAGAGAGAGCTACCGTAAGAGAAGTGGCCATGGATTGAATATGCGTAGTCGCTGCCGCTCGGGATTCCATTCGCTTTCACCAATTTCGCTTTAAATACTGACAACTGAGGCATGAGAAGGCCGCTATGTGAGTCATGTTTTTGTGCCTTCAAATACGGCAATCAAGCATGAGAAGGCAAAGAACCGAGGCTTTAAATACAAGTAGTCTCGCGACATGAGAAAACTTAGAAGTAGGTTAGGAACTTAGGAAGTTTTTAAGTTTTTCCGAATCGCATTTTGGAACATATTTCCGGCAAAAAGTACTTTCAGCCTTGACTGGGTCAAAATTGGTCAATATTGACCAATTTTGACCAGTCAAGGTTGACCGCAATTTTTTTGTCGTTATAAAAAAGTTCGTAACGGCTCTAAGTCATTTGTTACAACGGCTACGTTGCAAAAAATATTCGTAACTTGCTCCCGAGCCGTTACCACGTGGTAAATTCGCAACGGCTCACGCCCGTTACGAGGTCCGTTACAAAAAAATGTAACACCCACTTTTGCAACAAAGGAAATGCTACAACCCGTTTAGTAACGGCGGTTCCGTTTTAATCCTGTAATTTGGTGTAGTGTGAATAGACAAACTCCAATATACTTTTCAAGAGAATCAACTAGACAGTTAGACTCAATATAGAGAAAAGTATATCAAAGAGTTTTGTATCTCTATATATTAATTCAATCTGCAATCAGCAAATAAAAATTTGCGATCCCGATTGAATATAAGAGAAATAACTTGAACGGTACCAAAGACCAATGTTCAAGGATCACTCAATCTCAATCAACAACCAAAGGTTGGATTTCCCAATTGATCGATTCAACGCACAACCTGTGATATTTCAATTATATAACAAAATATAATGCGGAAAAAGAAATAACACACACGAGAAGTTTTGTTAACGAAAAAACCCGGGACCTAGTCCAGATTTGAACATCACATTGTATTAAGCCGCTACGGACACTAGCCTACTACCAATGAACTTTGGACCGTAGTTGAACCCTAATCAATCTCACAAGAATTCAAGGTATAGTTGCGCTCCTTACGTCTTTGATCCCAGCAGGATACTATGCACTTGATTCCCTTAGCTGATCTCACCCACAACCAAGAGTTTCTACGACCCAAAGTCGAAGACTTGATAAACAAATATGTCTCACACAGAAAAGTCTATAGGTAGATAAATTTGTCTCCCATAGAAATACTTATGAGTTTTGTTTCTTCTTTTGATAAATCAAGGTGAACAAGAACCAATTGATATACTGGGACTTATATTCCGAAGAACGACCTAGAAATATCAATCACCTCACAACAATATTAATCGTATGGTAGCGAAACAAGATGTTGTGGAATCACAAACGATGAGACGAAGATGTTTGAGATTACTTTTTATCTTGCCTATCGGAGAATAAATCTCGATCCAATCTTAAAGAAGATCGTACCAAAACACGATAGAAGATGCAAGATCAGATCTCGCAACTACAGAGAAAATAGTTGGGTCTGGCTTCACACAGGAGGTGTGGGGATTAGGTTTCGTGGAAAACCTAAGGTTAAAGGAAAATCGACTCTAGCTTATGCAACTAGTATCACACAGGAGGTGTGGGTATTAGGTTTCCCAGTTGTTAGAGTTCTCATTTATATAGTTTTCAAATCATGGTTTGCAATCTAAGTTACCTTGGTAACAAAGCATTCAATATTTACCGTTAGATGAAAACCTGATTAGACTCAAGCTAATATCTTTCAACCGTTAGATCGAACTTAGCTTGTTACACACAAATGAAATGTACCTTCATTTAGGTTTATAACTTAGTACCTAAACGTGTACACCATGTTGGCTCAACAATAGTTAACCAAGGTTATACATATGAACACTCTCATATCAACCTTATTCATCTTAACCATAACTAGTTCAAATGACTCAAATGAAACTAGTTAAAGAGTTGTTCAATTGCTATATTCTCATAGAAGTATACAAGAACACAATCGAAGCAAAATCGGTTTGATTCACTCGAATCAATCATGAACATTATAGCCACAATTTGCAAGGAATGCATTCCTTAATATATAAATGTATTAGTTCATGTACATAACCGATTTTAGAACTTTAACCTTCAAGTATGTGAACGTGTACGTATACTTGAAATACCCGGACTGAAATTGGGTTTCGCCAGTACGCGAACGGGTACGCATACCACCAATCCCAGCAGAAAATCTTGTACATGAACCTTACGACAGTACGCGTACGGGTGCGCATACTTAGGTTCCCGGACTTCTCAAACCAACAGGTGCGCATATGTGTACGCATACTATGGTTCCCGGACATGGACAACATATGTGCAAGAGTACACAACATGTCACAATCCAATAGGTTAAGTGTTCTAAACTTATTTCAATCATTGAAACTTTTAGAGGATGACAATAGCCGTTTTCACACACTATTAGCATCAAAGCAATTTTCAAGTTATTGAAATAATCATAACGAAACATTCCAAGTCTACACCAAATGATTGTATCACACAAACCATGTAAGATGTTACTCGGCAATTTTCACATGATCATATTTTGACTTTCGTCAAGAATATAAGATGAACTTGGTCGAAGCGAAAGCTTGCCAACACATATTCCGTGAAATATGTAAGTGAGTTAAACTCAACTCGAAATCTCAAATGTGTATAATAGAAAACTATATCGTAACACGACTTATGTCTCAATATAGGAGATAGAGTAAAAATAGACTTTCCAAGTGATACATGAGTTTCAGTATCCACATAACTTTTTGTTGGTGAAGTTCTACAAGCTCTCCTTAGTAGTTCTTCGTCTTCAATGATGAACGTCGTGAAGTCTAATGCTCAACTACATAATCTGTCCTAGTCCGAGACATCTATAAGTAGACTAGAAATCAAGACTTATAGTTTTGATCACGCACTAACATTGACAAACTGCTTGAGATAGCAACGCTTGCGAGTTTGACCGAGCATTGCTCTAACATGCTCATTTCTTGGTACTTCAACACCCCTACACAAAGAGCCTCAGTGGCTAATGCATTCCTCACTTAAGTGTTCAAATTGCGTGGTTTGCCTTCCTGAATTGTGTCTGACAGAGACAAAATCTTCACCAACAACTTCTGGCAGGATCTATTTAAAGCTTTAGGTACAAATCTCAACCTCAGTACAGCATATCATCCTCAAACAGATGGCCAAACCGAGAGAGTCAATGTCCGCTTAGAGACTTATTTGAGATGCCGTACTGGCCACAAACCAAGTAAATGGAGCCGTGGGTTGGCCCTTGTAGAATGGTGGTGCAATACCGGTTTTCATACCAGTTTGAAGATGTCTCCTTTCGGGCACTCTATGGGTATGTCTCTCCTCACCTTGCCTTTCCTACTACTTCCACCACTTCAGTTGATGCGCTTGAAGCTTACTTGAAAGAGAGGAATTCTATCGCTTGATATTATCAAAGATTCATTACATACCGCTTTCAAGAGAGAATGAAGTTTTATGCCGATAAATCAAGGAAGGATAGATCCTTTGAAGTTGGTGATTTGGTTTATCTTAAACCGCAACCTTACGTGCAAGCATCCGTCTCTCTACGCAAGAATTTCAAACTTTCCTCAAAATTCTATGGCCCTTTTCAAGTTTAGCAGAAAGTTGGTCAAGTGGCCTACAAGTTACAACTGCCTTCCCATGCACGTATCCATCCAGTTTTTCATGTATCTCAACTCAAAAAACATATTGGCCTCAAGCACACTCCCTCTCCCAACCTACCAATTGTTGATCATGAAGGTGAGATTATCATGCTACCCGAAAAGATCCTGCGCACCAGAACAGTTCTCAGAGGCAACAAATTGGTAAGGCAGATTCTCTTGCAATGGACTAATTCCTCACCGGAAAATGCAACCTAGGAGGATCTCTCTAATATCAAGGCGCACTACCCAAAGTTCATCCTTGAGGACAAGGATCATTTTCAGGGAGAGGCAATGTCACAGTGTGACCAATGAGGGCTTCCATATTGTCTACTACTAGTACTTAGCTGAGTGTAATTAACAGTTCTGTTATTGGTTGATTATTGTCCGTTTGATCAAGGACACGTGTTGTACATATAGTGAGTAGAATTATGGTTAATCATTGGTCAATTAAAGCTGTAAGAGAAACTCATTTTCAGGTCATCTGAAAGTTAATAAAACAAATATCATTTGGCTGCGCATATTGCACAGATCTTTGGCCTGAATCTTCGATTCCGGAGGTGTTTTTCATCAGTTATCCCCTTCAATCCACTCATTTGCTTGTCTAGTTGTTGTGTAACCACAATACATGGCGCCTAAATTTGCATCATTGAAAAAAAATTATTTTTCCTTATTTTCTTTGATTAAATCCTATAAATTAAACAAAAATACGATGTGTGACCCGAAATAAGTCATTGTGCACCAAAATTATCCCATGACCCAAATTATGTCAAGAAACTCAAAATATACATCGCCCTGTTGTATATGTCGAAAAATATATGAGGGTTAGTCGGGCAATCTGTTTTTTCCAACTGTGAGGACGGGAGGCCGATGACGACGAGTCCTTGCCTAAACCAAGATGATAACCGTTCAAAGACTGCTTTGATCACAGATGAAAGGTAGGGTTGGTCTAGGGAGGGAAGCCAAAAGAGATAAGATTAGAGTTTCTTAGTTGTGGAGAGTTACAGACGAAGAGACTCTAAGAGAAAGAGTTGCAGAGAACTTGTTGGGTTTCTGAGTACGTTTTTGTTATGGTTGGGGGTTGAAGAATGAACTTCCTCTATGATGACAACCATGATATAACCTGTAACTACGACTGAGTGATAAACCGTCCCACCATTATCGCCAGAATTTATCTGTCGAAAAATAAACGAGGATTGGTCGGGTAATTTGATTTGTTCGATTGTGGGGACGGGAGAGGCTGATGACGAACAGTCCTTGCCTAAACCAAAATGATGGACGTTTAAAGTCTCTTCAGTCGCATATGAAAGGTAGGGTTGGTCTAGGAAGGGCCTATAAGAGATGAGATTAGAATTTCTTATTTACGGAGAGTTGTAAACGAAGAGCCTATAAGAGAGATTGTAGAGAATTTGTTGTTGTTGTTGTGTTGTTTTGTTCATAATGACTAATCACATGTCTATTTATAGTTGTGCAGAACCCTGATCTCTAGTCAGTAGGATAACCATAAGGAAATGAGATCATCACCTTCTCTTAAATCTCAGGAATAGATAAGGATAGAAAACATGTCTAGTGTATCCTAATCTGGCTCCTCACGATCGACTATTCTCTTTCTGTGTGGATAGACCGATACCCACATGTTGTCGTGGACCGCCAGACCAAAACCATAAGTTTATCCCCCGCATTTGTGACATGACAAGGCTTTGTATTGATGCGACGTGTTAGCATACTTACGAGTTGTCATAACTTTGAATGTGTTTTGCATGTGAAGGCCTTCTGGAGTCATGTGAAGAGATCCAGGAGACTTGTTGTAGCCGTGGGTGTCACGTGGAGAACACAAACTTGGTCGAGTCTTATCGTGATATAATCGTGAATGTTGAGGCGAGCCTTTTGACGTCAAGCGGGGCATCTTTGTCAATCCGTTTGACCCTAGGTGGGGTGGGGGGAGGGGGGAGCCATTTGGCCATAGCTCGGGCGAGCCGTTTTACTTTGGCTGAGGCGGTCAACCGTATACCTATATAAGAGCCATCCATCCGCACCGGAGGCAAGGTGTCGGGCCCGGCGAGGCATAGTGGCAAGGCCTAGTACTCGTGGTGTAGAGTACTAAACCGCCCGCAAACCCGGGGTAACGCTAAGGAGTTCGAGGGTTCGTCGAGAGACCCGTGGTAACGCTAAGGAGTCTCATGATGGACCCAAGACCCGTGGTAACGCTAAGGAGTCTTGTTGTTCTATCAAAGATCTGGGATATCCCTGGGAGTCTCTGATAGTCTATCGGCTAAAGACCCGGGATAATATTGGAGAGTCTTTAAGGTTGACCATGGCTGGTCATGCGAGAGATTGAACCTTTACCTTGGTTGATGGCGGATTTTCACTTTGGAGCGACGGGGCTCTTCGCCTTCGAGCAATTAAGATTCTTCACCTTCGAGTAATGAAGGTTCCTCGCCTCAGAGCGACGAAGGTTCTCCGCCTTGAAGCAATAGAGACTCTCCGCCTTGAAGCAATGGAGGATTACCGCCTCTAAGCAATGGAAGCTCTCCGGGCCTAATCAGGATTCTCAGCTTTGAGTTAGCTTCTCTTTTTCAGGAGTTGAACTTCGTCATTCTTTGTTGGGCTTCATACTATTTAAGTTCACACGCTCCTCTACATGGCGTAATGGTTGACCGCATTCCGAGGCCCTATGCCTTAAATAAGTTGGATATTTTGCCAGAGTTACGATTTTGCTTTAGACTACAAAAATTACCATTTTACCCTTGGGCTGTAAGACGACTGTTTTTCTCTTGGTCCAAAAATCACCATCTACACCTGCGATCATATATAGTTGAATATTAACATATTGTGAACCAAAAATTAAGTGACCCTTTGCCAATACAACTTTAAATCGTGTTTCAAAATCTGCACATTAACTCAAAATTTTCCACCTGCCTAAAATCTACCTTGTGGTCCAAAATTTATCTCCTGACGCAAAATCTCGCACCATGTGATCGAAATTTGACATAGAGATCCAATTTTCCTCGTGAGAAAAATTCATTTATTCTCCGGAAATCTTCGTGGTGACTTAAACTGGGTCATTAATACCAAATGTTTACCGTGCAACGTATCTCTTTTGAAGTGATCAAAAATCTGGCATTATGATGGGACCAGATTTGCTTAGTGGCAAGTATTTGCCCGCAATAAATTGGGGGATGATACACCCACCGAATTATTATCCCGTGCCTCGTCCCGACACAGACAGCCCGTAGGGCCCAACTGGAGAAAATAGGGGGTGGGTTTGGGCCCACCACAATTTGTTTCAGGCGGGATTTGGTGTCGGTAAGTTTATCATTTCCCCAATAAATTATCTTGTGTCCAAAACTTCATACATTCATACTGTCTCGTAACTCGAAGTTTACCGAATAAAGATGCATGCATCGTCATGAAACTGATTACGATTGCCCGATAAAGAATGTACCAAAAACAACATACTTAATTACTAAGGTATATTAGGAATAATGTTTAAGTCAAAGTCAATTAATTAATTGCCTTTGACCTTAGAAGTCAATAGTCTTTCCTGTGTTTTTCAGATACATTAAATATGTCTAAACAGTCATAAATCCTGTATCAATTTTATTACACAATATTATCATTCTTGATTTTCTTGATCATCTCTTTCAATACTGTGAGAATACATCAATTCTCATGGTATCAGATTTGGTTCCGATCCTTGATCAATCTTTACTGACTTAATAACTTTTCTCAATAATTTTTCATCTTCTGGGGAATACAGATTTAATAATTTTTCCCAATCAGTTTTTTAGGGTTCATCTTCTGAACTTTTATGGTAACAACAAGAAGGGGTTCTTATCAAAGAAATCGAAATAAAATCAACAATAACAATCGTAATAACATCAATAACAACATCAACAACAACACAGTTCATCAAATTGAATCTCAAGCAATTAAAACAATATCGACTTCCGCTGAATCTGGTACTTTTTGTTCTCTCCCTTTTACAAACTTCTTGAATTTTGTTTCTATGAAATTAGATGGGCCAAATTACTTATTATGGCGTGATCAATTTGAAGGAGTTTTGATCTCTACTGATCTTTTTGGATATGTTAATGGTGAGTTGGTAGAACCACCATAAAAGATTATTGTTGATGGAATTGAAAATGTAAATCCAGAATGGGTCTCTTGGAGGAAATTAGATCGTTTTGTTTCAACATGTCTTAAAGCTACGTTTACTGAAACTGTTAGTGGTGATGTTCTTGGTTTATCATCTTCAAAAGAAATATGGGATTTTCTTTAGTCTAGCTTCAAAACTATAGCAAGGAAGAATATGCTAAGAACACAATTACATGGAGTTAGAAAGGGTAATCAAACTATAATGGTGTATCTCCAAAAGATAAACACTATTTCTGATTCTTTAGCAACTATTGGAGAGAAAGTCAGTGATGCAGACTTAATGATGTTTGTCTTGAATGGATTGAGCAGTGATTATGATATTTTTGTGATTTCATCACAGAACAGAGAAAAACCTTATACCCTTGGAGTGTTAAAAGCCAAATTATTGTCTCATGAACAGTTTTTAGCTGAAAGGCAACATCAGCATCATAATGTGTTTGATGAACAGAGTTCTACTGCTTTTTATGCAAGGAATAATTCAAATGGGTATAATAATAATAATAGAAAAGGTGGTGACAGAAATTCAAATGGTGGAAATTATAGAAACAGTCAATATCAGCATGGGTCAAGTTCAAATGGGTATAATAATAATAGTTCTACTTCAAATGGTTCAAACTCAAATTCAATTGAAAGATCTTATGTGGATTACTCCAAAATGTTTTATCAAATTTGTAAGAAAAAGGGACATTTAGCTACAAGGTGCTTTTTCAGATATCATCCACCACCAACTGGCTCTGCAAATAATAGTACTCGGGCACATTGTGCAAATTCTGATGTTGGATCAACTTTTTCAACTGGAACAAATTCTGATGTTGCTCAGCAAGCCTTTGCAGGACTAAGTGCTCACAATGCTTCTATTAATGATGATCCTTCTTCTTCTGGTACTGTATGGATTTCTGATAGTGGAGCTTCTCAACACATGACTAGAGATAGGACTTTGCTTCAAAATACTTCTACCTACAAAGGCAAGGAAGCTGTCATAATTGGTAATGGTAAGAAACTATCCATTTCTGTTACTGGTAGTACTATGCTTAAACTCCAAAGACAAGCTTTAGGTTAGAAGATATTCTTCATGTGCTTGAAATGAGACATAATCTACTATCAGTAGCGAAGTTCACTAAAGATAATAAGTGTTACATTACTTTTGATCCCTTTGGTTATGAGATAAGGAGCTTACTAGATAATGTTCTGTTAGCTCAGGGTAAGATGGTTAAGAATTTATATCCCATTACCTCTACTATGATGCAATTTGCTTTTTCATCTCTTGTCGCTTCTACCGATGTGTGGCATAATAGATTAGGTCATCCATCATCCAAAATTGTTCAACAACTTCATCATGATAAACATATTATTCTTAAATCTTCTTCTTCTTCTTCTTCTTCTTCTTCTTCTTCTTCTTCTTTATGTCATCCTTGTCAACTAGCCAAAATCAAGAGACTTCCTTTTCAATTATCTCCATCTCATGCTTCTTATCCACTTACACTAATTCATTGTGATGAGTGGGGTCCTGCTACTATCTATTCATTGGCAGGACATAGATACTACATTCTCTTTATTGATGATTTTAGCAGATTTTATTGGATTTATCCAATGAAAATCAAAAGTGAAGCTTTACAATGTTTTCAACATTTCAAAAATTTAACTGAAAATCTTTTTAAGACAAAAATACTAGCTTTTCAGACTGATAGAGCTAGTGAACTGATTAAATGTCCTTTTAAATATTTTTTTGGAGTCCTCTGGAATTCAACTTAGAATCTCTTTTCCTAAAACCCCAGAGCAAAATGGTCTTGCTGAAAGGAAGCATAGACACATTACTGAAATGGGAAATACTTTATTATTCAATGCTTTTTGTCCAAAGGATTATTGGTATGATGCTTTTCTTGCAGCTACATATCTTATAAATAGAACTCCTACTCCCATTTTACAAAATAAATCTCCCTTTCAAATATTGTATAATGAAGTTCCTGATTATTCTCTTTTAAGAGTTTTTGGATGCATATGTTATCCTTTTTTAGGACATTCAAGAGAAGATAAGCTATCTCCAAAGTCTGTTAAATGCATTTTTCTTGGTTATAGCACTTTACATAAAGGATATAAGTGCTATAATCCAATTTCTAAAAGACTTTATGTTTCTAGACATGTTATATTTTCAGAAAATGAGTTTTATTTTCCTTCTAATTCTTCTTCTAGTCCTATTACAATCAGTGAGCTTTCTTCTTCTTCATATGATTCTTTGCCATCTTCTATTATTACAAGGTCTAAAAGTGGAATTTCAAAATAAAAATCTTTCCCTGATCATGTCTTGAATCATTCAGTAAAACATCCTCTTCCTGTTGCTTTTACTTCCTTAATTAGTTAATGTTCCTTCTGAGCCAAAGAATTTTAAAGAAGCAAATGGCTAGTCTCCATGGGAGATAAAAACAATCCATTACAGAGTAATGGTACATGGGATTTAGTTGACCCAGAGTCTCATATGAATATTTTAGGTTGTAAGTGGGTTTACAGAGTCAAATTAAATTCAGATGGAACTGTTGATAAACTAAAATCAAGACTTGTAACTCAGGGTTACAATCAGCGAGATGGGATTGACTACAGTGAGACTTTTAGTCCTGTAGTAAAGCCTACAATAGTTAGAGTAGTATTATGCATTGTTGTAAATAGAGGATGGCCTATAAGACAACTGGATGTGTCAAATGCATTTTTGCATGGTGATTTGTCTGAAAATGTCTATATAAAGCAACCACCAGGGTTTGTGAGTGAGGAATTTCCAAATAAAGTTTGTCATGTGAAGAAAAGTTTGTATGGTCTTAAGCAAGCACCAAGAGCTTGGTTTCAAAAGTTTAGTACTTCTTTGATTTCTTATGGTTTTGTTAGAACAGTGTCAGACTTCTCAATGTTTGTTTACATTGCTGTTCAGAAATGATGGTTCTTCTGTTATATATATATGTGGATGATATAATTTTAACTGGTACTTCAGATGGTTTGCTAAAGTCAATTAGTCAATTGACTTTGACCTTAGAAGCCAATAGTCTTTCCTGTGTTTTTCAGACACATTAAATATGTCTAAACAATCATAAATCATGTATCAGTTTTATTACACAATATTGTCATTCTTGATTTTCTTGCTCATCTTTTTCAATACTGTGAGAATACATCAATTCTCAGGGTAGTGCTCTTAGGAGTCTTTAATTTACAAATGATTCCAATGAAATACATTGATTTAAGTATAAAGTTGAAGTGTTCCTAACTCACTAATAAAAAGTCATAGTCAAGAACACAAGCAAAAGTGAATAAGGAGTATACAAGTGCTTTCCAGAGAACAACCTAAAACACCATGAGTAATATACAAGAAAACAAAGAAGGGAAATGATAGAGATGGGGAATAGAGGGGGAAATGATAGAGATGGGGAATAGAAAAGAGAAAGAAAGAACTTTAATACTAGAGAAGAGACTAGAGATAGAGGTGTTGGATGTAAATCTAATCAAAAGATGTAACCAAAAACAAAAACAAAACCCCCCTAAAAAGAAGTTCCCACCATCCATTTCTCTGATCATCTTTATACGTCTATCTATATCTATATGTGTGCCCATGTGAGAACTCAATATAAAGCTCCTTTATTTTTCCCTCTCAAAACATATTTATGACCATGACCATGCATGGCGAAAATTTTCCGTATGGAAAAAAAGAAGAAGTGAAAATGACCATGGCCATGAGATATTGCTAGGTGACTTGTGAATCTTGTGATTGACTACTGGTTGTGGTGGTGGTGCATCGTGGTAGAGGATTTTTAATGGTGGCCCTTATGATGTGTATATGAAATACATATTCGTATTTCCACTTTGTTTCAGAATGAGAAGGATAGAAAGCAACCCTTAGTTTGCATTGTCTTTTGCATATCAGAGCAAAAAGAAAAGTACTGACCCACACTTGAAAAGACAACATGCAGGCCACTTCTATATATTACTAAACCAAGCCTTAGTTTCTCTACATATAAAAGAAGAAAAAAGAAAACCCAAAATCTTTGGCTTGGTACATTGGTCATGGCCGGCCTAAGATTCCATTGTTCCTCTCTGGATAATGACACCCTTTTTTTGTTATTGCTTTTTCATTATCAACTTTTTTTCTTCTCTAATTTATCTATTTATTTTGGTATGAATGTAGTGGTTATATATATAATATCCATGCGTGATATCACTTCACTACATACATAACACCTACTCCATTAGTATATTATTATATCAATGATGATTCAAATATAAAGTTGATGATTGTATTAACCAAATAATCTTCTAATCATGTTTTAAGTTCGAGCAGGAATGACCTAATTGAATAGAAATAAAAATGAAATAATATTCCCGAGAAAATGATATCATTCCCTTTGAACAAACATGCACTGATATTGACCATATAAATGAAATTAAAGCATCATAAAAGAGCTTCACAATACCAAAATTCACTTGACATAATTATCTAGGACTACTTGATTTAATTAGTTTTCATGAAATCCAAAACAAAGAGAAAAAAAAAAAAAAAAAAAACTCTATATAAATAAAAAAGATAATAATAACAATAATAATTTTAATAACAATGAAAAAAGAAAATGAACACCAAAAAAAAAAAATATAGAGATAATCAAAGTGTGAATTTTTGTTCTACAATCACCAAAACTCTCTCTAAAACCCTATCATTTTTCTGTTTGTGATTGAATTACCTTAAAAATACTCCATTCCATGACAAGAGTGATTCTACTGCCACCCAGAGAAACTCTAAATCTTCTCCTGTGGAATTAAAACCCTTATAACAAGTGTCAATGCGATCATCTAAGGCTTCCAAGCAGAAGCCCAAACAACAGGCTGATCTTTCCAAGCCAAGAAAATTCCAGCATGATCAGGATTTTGAGTCATAGACCATCCTTCTTTGTACCTTCTCAAAAGTGCCTTAACATCATCTGAAACGTCATCACTATAACCAATGGAATTAAACCCAGTTGCGCGTAACCTATGAGACCAACGCGCAGCTGATTCTCTTCTTTCACTTGATGCACCAATTGGACATGCCAACAGGTCAACTAATGCTCTTCCAGCTACTCTTTCTAACATCAACCTCTCATTACTTGTTTTAGTAAAACTCTCATCTAATGCTTCAAAATAAACCCTAAAGTATCTCAAACTTTCCTGGAACCCTTTAACGAACTCAAAACCATCAACACCGATATCCAAATCAGCTTCTTCTTCAACCACTGTAATGATTTTTGGATTTAACGTGCGAAAAGCCGATAAAACAGTGTTACGCTGATTACCAACGTCTCCGATGGTATGTAAAGTGCCGTTGCAGTTAATGGCTAATGCTTCATCATCTTTCAAGTCTAATTCCGAATGAAACTCAACTCTGATAAATCACCAGAATGATGGATTACATTGAACTTAAATGGTACTCCCATAAGTCTAGCAAACTTTTCCATTCGTGTGCCGATCTCTTTCATGACTCTTTGAACCGCTGCAGTACCCACAGCGCTAGAAATGATCGTGGTTAAACGGAGATGCGGTGTATCATCAGTACGTGTAGCTAATGCTTCTAGCAAAGTAGGCCATTGAGTACAATAAGTATTACTAATATCAATTATATGTAATTTAGATTCACCTTCAAAAGCTTCCATGATCGCACCATTTGAAGCTACATGACCAAAAGTAGTCCATGGACTAACTTCTTGAAACTTGAGCACCACCTTTCGTGTCGATTCAAACGAACATGTTTTCTCCGATGCAGATCTTAACGTACGATAACAGCGTTCTCCAGAATCAGTCATACGACAGAACAAAGCTTGTAGAAAGTAAGAAGCTAGTTTCTGATCAGTATCTCCATATGGTGAACTAAGTTCATTAAGCATCCACATAAGTTGCTGTACACGTTCCTTGTTCCTATCGGCAATAGCACGTGCAGCTTCAACAAGCAAATTACATGACCATTTACTAGATGATAAGTCGAGAGAAAGATCTTGCAGAATTGGTTGCTGGTTTTGGTAGTTGATGAACTGATTCTCATGAGATGAAGTAGTGCTTGTTGGAGTATGTTGCTGTTGCTGATGAGGGTGATAAGCAGAAGAAGGTGAAGGGTAGAGATGTTGTTTAGCAGAAGAAGAAGAAGAGAAATTGTCTTCGTCCATGAAAAAGTTGCTGCATTCTTCTTCTTGAATACTAGTATAGTTTTGGTAACAGTGAGTATTGTTGTTGTTGTTAAAGCTTTGTCTGGAATTAGAAGATCTAGAAGTAGTAGAAGTAGTTCTGGTTGAAGCAGTGGTAGTAGTATTGATGGATTGGTCAGATTGTTGAAGACTAACTAACCTAAACAAAGTATCCATTTAACCCACCAGTACCACAATGACCATCAAAAATATTACTAGATGCGATGCTGTAATGACTTTGTTGTGTGGTTGTTGTATAAAAACAACCCACTTTCCTTTTCTTTTCTTTTTTAAGGTATTGGAGTAGAAGTAGAATTTTGTGTGTCTGAGTGGTAGAATTTTTGTAGTGAGAGTAACAAACAGTGGAGAAGTATAAAAGAGAGATTGTAAGAAGAGGATCTTGGGATTGGATTTTAGTTGTTTTTTTTTTTTTTTTTTTTACAGTGAGTGATGAGATAGGTGGTGGAGGGTGGAGGAGGGAATCTCTGGTGCCTTGCTTTTGGTGTAATCGATGAGAAATGAGTGGGTTTTCTTTTGTGTTTTTATTCGTTTTTTGAGTACAAGGATTGACTGATGTAGTAGTATGTATGTACAGAGAGAGATAGACTATAGAGGTGGCAAAAGAGAAGGTCTCATCACTAAATGGAATTCACTAAATGGAATTCAATCTGATTTCATTTCACATTTTTAGACTAATAGGGTGTGTTGGGTTTGTCTGCTTCTTGTTTTTTTGGCTGAGTCGTCTCTCAAAATCTGACTCCAAATTTTAACCCCGCACCTTACATCATTTCATTTCACTTCATTTTTATTGTAATACACTAATAATGGCCTTCTTAATACTTGATATGGTGTAAAAATAATTTATAATAATACTGGGTATTTGATTCTTGGTACGAAAATTTATAATAATTTATAAAGCTGATTTTGAAGGGCCACAGTAGGCCAGGAAAATTTCCATTACAAATTATGACCTGAAGCTAAAACTCAGATCGCAATATTATACAAAGAGTTGGGCCGAGTCAGATTGACAAAAGGTCTGTATGAGAGGCTAAGAAAAAATATACTATTTGAGTGGGTTAGCTTTTTGAGTGGGAGGGAGCAGGCGTGCCAATTGGGGTTTGGGAGAGGGGAGAGAGGGACGTCAGAAAGGAGGTGTTGGCGTGCATCATCCATCATCAAATCCACCACCACCTTCCTAATCCTAACCCATTTTTCATATTCATGTTTTGCCTCCTAATCACTATTCAAACTCTGTCAAAAACTTTATCTTTTTTTTTTTTACATAAATATAAACCCATACAAGTAATCATCATGTTTCTAAATTTTTACTTTTTTTTCACTAAAGAATTTACTAATACCATGATAACAAGAACACCATTATTGTACTAAGTCTCCAAATCCAAGGAACGTGCTTTCTTTCTTTCTCAGTATTCTTTCATTCAGGCAGGCCTTCAACTTTTTTCTAACTCCTAAAAAAAACAAATACATCCATCCTACACTAACTATACATATACTACTCTAACTAGGTGCATCATTTCTTCTTAGTTACCTCAAAATTGCCTCTTAGTCTCTTCTTTCTAAACTCTACCAAAACCAAAGTTCTACTTCTCATGAAACTTGAGCCATTTTGATGATAAGGGGTAGGTAGACCCATTTCTCAAGTAGCTAGGCTGGTGCTTGCAAGATGAAAAACAAGCTAGTGGGGCATGTTTCTTGTAGATAGATTTCAATGTGGGTGCATGTTTCATTTTGAATCATTTCTCATCAACTAGGCGTTGTTTTGGGCAATAAGATAGTTTTTTTTTTTTTTTTTTGGTTCTTCTTTGTTTTGTTTATTTTCTTGATTCTTGGGGTATCCATTGATTCAATGATTATGGAAAATTCCATGCTTGGATAATTTGTCCCTTCTCCGAGAATATGGTATTGAAATTTGTTCCTAGAATGTCATCATTCATTGTGTTGTCAAAAGGAGTCCTTTCCTTGGCCAATTCTTTCAATCCAAGAAAACCCCTAATAACATCAATGTACATTTGTCTTATCCAAGGAGGGTATGTTAGTCACTCTCAAGAACAATGAGAGGACGGCTAGTTTGTCTTCTCTTCAACTAATTATTGTTTATACTAATTTTCATCACCTAAACCTAAGAATAATTATCTTTAATCTAAGATGTGAACCACTAAAAATGTAGGTTTAATCATTTTTTTAATCCTTTAATTGGTGTTTTCAGATAGATAAGTAGATAACCACATACAATGGCTTGTTAATTAAGAAAATTTTCCAAGTGTTTGAATGACTAATTTAGTTGGTCAATTAGATGAAATATCATTGCATTTCATCAAAAACAATTTGAAGTTCTACTTTTCCCCAATTTGAAGCTGACATTGCAACCAAAGCAGTTTAGTTTGGTATTTTTAGCTACAATTTTCTGATGCTATTATCAAAAAAAAAAAAAAAAAAAAAAAAAAAAGTTTATTAAATGGCCCATGCAGGTCTCGAACCTGCGACCTTCGCGTTATTAGCACGACGCTCTAACCAACTGAGCTAATGGGCCAACGGATGTTCAATATGATTCTAATTACATCAACTAATAGTTAGTCCGGAGAAGGCGGAGAATTGTATCATCATCATGATAGATTGAAAACGTTCGATGACAATGTCATGCTGATGGAATCATTCATTTTCCTTTTAGAGGATATCTTCTTTTTTTTTCTAAATTTTGTTCTACTCTTTATCTTTTCTTTGTCTTTGAAGACATGTTGGTGGGTGCTTTTGAGGTCCCCTCGGCTCACTTGGTGGTTTTTGCTTCATAATGCTTTCTCAGAATTCTAAAATGGACTATACTGCCGGTTGATGCCAAAAGCTTTGTTTTCCCATGGGTGAATTTAAGCTTTAGTTGACTCAAAACATCTGATTGTGAGGCCTATAAAGAATTCCAAACCATCTGTAAGTTCAAAGAGACTAGAAAAACACCTACTGAACTTCTTGATCCTGAAAAATTCAGATGCAAACAATGTAAATGGCTGTAAAAAATTATCCAACGATGCAATCAAATGTTTCGTCCTTGTGTTGTGTAGTTAGTTCTGGGCGGTCTGTCCAGCACTAACAAAGAAGAAGAGAAAAAGAAAAATACAAAAGGGTAACCCCATCCTACTTGTTTTTAGCAAAAGGGTAATCCAAACTGACATTTCCACGGCAATTGACACACTTGACCGTTGCGTTTGGCATTGACTTGCCATTAGGTAGTCTACATGGGATGTCGACTTCCACAAGATTAAGTACAGTAGTAGTACCAAATAAGGGGAGAAAAAAACACTGTTATGGCCATGAACCAAATTCTTCCACCACTTGCAATATAGCCTGGGGCGATAACTACTAGGGTTTATAGCATACAAACCGGACTCTGCAAACGCGTTTAGTAGGTTGAAATTTTGGACAAGACTATATATAAAGGATGGGATGATATTATCCGCAGAAATTGATTACTGTTTCCACTTTTTGTGACACTTGCTTTAATTTAAATTTGACGTTTTCCGTCAAAAATGAAAAACTAATACCCTGACAAACTAAAAATCTAACCTCTCCAAAATGCCTGGCGTATTTACAGATAGTGTACACATAAGGGTACAATAAGAGGTAAACAGATACTTCCAACAAAACAAGCAAACTTCATTGCTGGTGTAAAAAGTGGTGACAGTTGAAGGAACTTTTACCAGGATGAGAAGTTCTTAAATTCGACATTGGATACACCTACTTTCCTTTTCTTGGTGCTAACATTTGCATCTGAGCCCATATCAGTAACAACAGCAGCAGCTTCAGCACTACTCCTTGCAGTTTTCAAATACTTGCCCACTCCACCGCCACCCGAACCTGCTGCAGTTTCTGTTGATCCGGTACCTGGATTGCTATACCAAGACCCCACCTTATCCTGTATGTATAAATAAACACAGCCAACACAAACCTGTCAATCCTTCAAAAAATTAATAACAATGTCTTCAAATACTTAACAATAAGGTGAAATGAAGCTTACATTGTCTTCATCAACAGTTTCTTTGTCTTCTTTGTTCTTATCTTCTTCCTCCTCATCAGGTTCTAAATACGGATTGACGAATACCGAAACACTTTTAATTTTTATTTCTTCCTGCAAAATGGGTTGGACAAAAATGTTAGAAAGCAAGAATAAAGAAAGTATAAAAAGGTATGGACAGGTAAGGAATTTAAATTGGAGTGCTGAAAGTTCATGAGAATACAAATCAAGCAAATAGCAAATAGACGCAGCAGACTCAATACAGACAATTAAACCAGCAATGCTTAAATAGGCAGCAAAGAAGGGACGTGCACACACTGCTGCTTAGTGTGTGTTACATTTCTTTTCTAAAGATCAGTAGCATCATTCACTCTGTCAAGACTGTAAAAAACAATCTTAAGACAGAAGAACTTTTCTGTTACAAAGCCGTTTAGATATTAAAAAAAAAAAATTACAGTTCAGCGTTAACTTTATATCAAGAATCATGTGACAGAGTCAAGACAACCATTTTCCTGGATCTTCTATCATGGAATATTGTTCACCGAAAACAAACTCTTCCTCAAATCATTCCAGAAGATCTTTTTAAATCTCAGCAATAAACGATTTACATTTTAGTGAGTTGTAGACTAAAATTATTCAAAGAAGAAGGGTAGACTTACCAAAGGTCTGTCACTGTCATCAACGGGAACCTTCTCCATCATTGAAAGGGCAGTCAACCCACCAACAACTTCACCAAAAACAGTATGCTTATAGTTTAGATGATTTGCTGACTTGTACAGTATAAAAACTGGGAGCCATTGGTATGAGGGCCGCTGTTTGCCATGCTGACAACGCCCCTGCCTGAGTGAAGCAATTTCGAGTTAACCTCATCAGCAAAAGGTTTCCCCCAAATGGATTCACCTCCTTTTCCGGTCCCAGTAGGGTCACCGCCTTGAATCATAAAATTCCTGCAAACAGTAACAACGTTATGACTTCAAGAATAGTAGAGGGATAAAAAAAATACTACCAGAAAGCTAATGAGCAAATGAGGAGGGTTTACCTGATGCTCCGGTGGAAAATTGTTCCATCATAGTAGCCACGTGCGCAGAGTGTTACGAAGTTCTCACACGCCCTGGGAGCTATATCACAGTGCAACTCGATGTTCAAGTCCCCATGTGTTGTATGAAGTTGAACATAGCCTTTCTTTTTAGGATTCTTCTCAACTTTTATGTATTCAAATTCATTCGTGGTAACAGGATCGTAAGAGGTCGATGTGAAAGATCGTGAAGCAGCACCTGTAGTGTAGCGACTTTTTACCTGAAAAATACCTTCAAAAGTGAGAATTTTAAGACTACTTAAGGAATTTAGCTTCAGGTTTACCATCCACAAAAAGATATTCCACTAGGAAAGCAGAATCTCAGACTCAGAGACTAAATATGTAGTCATTAATGGTCGAATGCAGCTAAGTTTGAACTATCTCAAGTAAAGAGCACTAACCATTTTCGCATTAACAGGGGCTCGCTCACCAGCCTTGTGCATAGCTATTCGCGCAGCAGTCTTATCATCTGATGTAGCTCTGGCTGCTGCAGCACTTCTTCCATGAACAGAAGCAGATGCGGCATCAACGATACTGTAAGCTGGGGTTCCATCTCCATTAGTGCTTGATTTAGAACCTTCTTTCTCTTTGATGCGAGACCTTGCTAATAAGATATCAGCGAGAACTGCAGCTCTTTCATTCTGTGCTTTGCTACCACCTCCTCCATGCAGTGCAGCTTCCCTGCCCTTCTCGGTTCCAAGTTCCTTCAACATTTGCTTAATATCGCCCGAGGCATTTATGTTATACGTAGGATCTTCACTCATTTTCCTCAATTCTGATAAGAACAAACAACACAAAGTGGTTATGATCGGATACAAACAAGATGAAATGATTTGGACACCAACAAAGATACTAAGATACTAAAATATTATCACTCACCTTCATCGTCGAGTTTCAGATTGTTCTTTACGTGATCAAATTCCACAAGGACCTTGCTGTCTAGTGCATTTGGGTTCTGCAAAAACGAAATTAAGAAAAACATTCAAATTTTAATTGCAATTATTATCAGCCCACGTAAGAAAGCACCTCAAAAAAAAAAAAAAAAAAAAATCCTAGTGCATACCTGAATTGTAATCAAGTCATTCCTAGTAAATGGTTCATCTGTGAGAAGCTCCTTCCAGTTTTTAGTTTTTATATTCAGTTCTTTAATGGCCTTCATAAGACATGAAAGTGTGGCGTTAAGGAAGTAAAGCAGCAGGAAATATATCTTTCCCAATAGGAAAAGGTGACAAAATGATAGTAACAAAACTGAAACAAGTGACATACCTCATAACAGAACACGTTCCCAGTGGTCTTCACAGCAACTATGTGTGTAAACTCGGTAAAGACTTTATTCAAAACTGGGCAATGGTATTCTCCTATTGTAACAAATATGAAAGTACTTCAGAGGCTAAATTGATGAAACTAAAGAAATTAACATAAAACAATATGTAATTAGCACTGGAGAAGTTGATCTGGAAACTACTAAGATTGTGGCTCTAATTAATAGAGAAGACAGTCGTATGTCTGGTGTAGTAGCCAACACTGTACAGAGAAGATATAAGATCTCAATGTTCTACCTAAGCTAGTCACCGAAACAAAACCAACAACTATTTTTTCACGCATTATGCATCAATCATCAATTGTTTGTTCATTGCAAAAGGCGTAACCTAAACTACAACCCGATTCATAATATCCAAAAAACAACACCCTAACAGGAACAAAAAAAAAAAAAAGCAACAGTAACTTCCACCATAATTAACCTAAAATATACAGCAACAGGCTTGAAGAGTTGAAGTACACATTCCTGATTGCATCGTTCAAGTTATCTAAAATCAACTTAAAATTATACAACTAAACAGCAACCTTGCAACCAATCACTAAAGTGTCTGAAACGAAATCAGCTCTCGCTAACACGATGCCATTAAGGAGCTAAGGACAAGCCTGCCTAAATCTTTGAAAAATTACACTATGTAACATAACACCAGTAAGATAAAAAGATTGCATTAATCCATACACATAACTTTCCCAACTTTCCAAATCTTTTGATAAATGTATCCATAGATGCGCATTATAGTACACTCACAAATTGCCCATTGACTCGTCACAGACTACTAGAGTTTGGCAACGTTACAAGTGACACTCAAATCCTAATCATGCATACTGGAAAGTTTAGAGGATCAGAAGTAAAACATAAAACACAGGAAAATAACCAACCTTCAGAATTTTTGTGAAAAGTAAGTGGGATGAGATCTTCCTGGGTAAGCCGAGCACCAGTAACTGGATGTTTTCCATGTTTCTTAATGTAAGGAATAATATGCCTACAAAAATAGCATTCAAAACAATTTGAACTTAAATCAAGAGGGGAAACAGAAAAATATTCACCAAAAAATCATAATTGAAACCCTAATTGAGGAGAGAAATACATACATTAAGTTGAAAACACTGCCATCACTTGTACAAACCGCAAACTCAAACGGCGTGAATGTAAGCCTGATACAATCAAGATCACCAAACAGAATCAAATACATATCAAATAAAAAACCCCAAATTGAAAATCATCAAGAGCTTAGGGTTTAATGAGAAAGGGCACTTACGCACAACAATAGAAAGGAAGACGCTTGAATGGAGTAGTAAGTTCCTTAGATTTAGCACCACCCCATTCAGTTGCCCATTCTGTCTTTGTAATGAACATACGATCCTTACTATGTTGTTTCTTCCCCATCTTTGATAGGATCTAATACAAGTTTGATCAAAGATACAATTGACGATGCAAACTAGTGTGAAATCAATATGATTCAAATAATAATGTTGGATGTCGAATTCTACAATACTAGGTTATCTTATACAAAATTTCCTAAAAAGCATTATTATACTAGAAAAAGGAAATCAAACTAAACTGGGAAACCAATTACAACTTAGAAGCAATCAGGAAACGCGTTGAGGAGAGCTTGAACTCTGAAACTAATTGAGAAGGTTGCTGCTCAACTTGAAAAAGAAAAGGAAGCTAGGAGAAAGAGAAGAGCTGGATAAGATGACCGAGGAGAAGAAAAGAAGAGTGGAAGAGTCTCAGACAAGAGAGGTTTTGGAGCAGCAAAGAAAGAGGAGGAAAGGTGCCGGGAATTGGAGCTAATCCGAATTGAAGTCGCAAAATCAAATACCTAGAACTGAATTGGGAGATATGAAGCCAAGGTCGTGTTTTGATGTTAAGTTAACGCATCCAAGGGTTAAGGCAGCGTCTCGGTAACAAATTATAAAGTGGAGGGATCCCCTCACACTTTTATTATCACACTATCTCACACGTTAGACGCCATTTTTATGAATAAAACCAAATCGTAACGGATTTGGAGCTCGTATTTTGAGGATATGTTCCTCTTACCAAGTTCTACATGTCTACCAAAATGAGCGCATTCCGAGACGTATAACACCACCATCTACTACTTTGAAAATGAGCCGTTAAAAATCAACGGATTTCTGGTCGTCCAAATTAAGACCGGTAGATTGTGAGGTTTTATATTTCGGAATATGCTCATTTTTGGTAGGCATGTAGAAGTTAGTAAGAGGAACATACCCTCAAAATATGAGCTTCAAATCCGTTACGGTTTGGTTTTTATTCATAAAAATGACGTCCAATGTGTGAGATAGTGTGATAATAATAGTGTGAAGGGATCCTTCCTCAATTATAAAAGCACCGCATATATGGCAACCTTCAGGCGGTGACTTTAGTAGTGCCAAAACTTTCACCACAGCTAAGGGCAATACTTATGAGAATGTACAAACTACAAAGTTATAAGTTAGGTGTTTGATTCCCGTGTTAGCTGATTAAAATATATATATATGTGTCCACCAACGTGGACGGACAAAACTAATTTTCGACTATGATAAGGCCGCGCGGTTGGACTTAGGATGTCAGCGGTTAGACATGCGTCGAGGGCGGCTAGGAATGAGCCGCGAGCAGTCAAATACCATACGTCAGCGATTAGTTTTACAAAAGTCAAAAAACGGGTATATTTTTACCTCTGTGAATTACACTCAATCAAACACTTAATTCACACCAAAAATTCACATTTCTCTTAAATTTTTCTATGCTAAAATCTCTTCTAGTTATTATTATTAATATAGTTTTTAAATTTCTCAACTGAAATGTCGCTGATTGCGTCTCTAGTTTTTCCTGAAGTCAAACTTGAAGTTGTTGTTGATCAAATTTGCTAGTTTAATAAGATATGCTAAAAAAAAAAGCGCAAGTTTTATAAGCTAACCTATGAAAATTTGCCGCTAAAAGGCAAAGAAGAGTTCAAGTTTTGAAGTTACAAAAACCAAAAAATTGTTCAAGAGCATACTGCATGGAGGTTATCTCAGTTGAAGATAACTAGGAAGCTAAAGATTGTCCAACATTCTTATTGAAGTCTTTATTTTCTTGTGAATAGGGAATGAGACAGAAAATAGAGAGCAAAGTGGAGAGGAATTCTTATTATTATGTGTGTAGAATACAATATTTAAGCCTCTATTTATATAGATATGAGACTTGGTGTCCAAGATATGTAAACCCTAAACTTAGACACGAAGGGCATCTTAGTAAATAAACAATGGTTTATAACACTCCCCCTGATGACCACTGTGGCTAAGTCATTACAAGCATACCAGGAAAACTCAAAAGAGAAAAACCTGAAATTGCATAAGGAAGTAAAGACTCGGACAATGTTGGACACGCATATGTTGCCTCGTTAAAACCTTGGCAAGGAAAACCCAGAGGGACAAAACCTTGACGAAGGGAAAAGATTACAACACGATAAGTCCACTAAATGCACCTTAATTTGATGATGGCGCTCCCCCTGATAAATACTTCGGTCAAATCTTGGCGTGCAAATCTTTGAGTCGAGACTTTCCAATTTTGAAGAACGAATTTCTTGAACGCAGAAGATTACTGTGCTTTTATGAAGATGTCGGATTGCTGATGAAGTCTTCTTTTGTGTTTCACACGCAATATTGTCTTCAATTAATACTTTTGCGGAGTTTACATTCTTCTTCAACACATTGAGAACTTGTATCATGGATTGCTAGCTTCCCGAGATGATTTGCAGAAGTTGTAGTTTCTTCAAGATAAAGCCAAGATGTAGATAAATTACCGTAAGTGAACAAAACTATATTTGTGGTCATACCGTATAGACATCCAAATTCCCAAGGGCTTGCTATGTTGATTTGGTCAAACAAAATGACCTAGTTAATGGTGAGAATCCACCAAATAGCCTAAATTGATACAACTCCCCCTTGGATGACCACCATGTTGAATTAAATTGCCTCACTAAAACCTTGCCAATAAAACCCAATGGGAAAAAATTTGGACGAAGGAAAAAGAGCACAAATATCAACATTTTAAATAAAATAAAATAATTAAATGTCAACAAGATGTTGCCTCGTTAAAACCTTGTCAGGAAAACCACGTGGGACAAAACCTGAAACGAATGAGAAAGAGTACAACTTTTGACTATTTATGGATGCTAACTCAACTATATGAGTATTACAGAGAATGAGCATCAAAATCATAACTCTAGTCTACCTCAAAGACGAGTTTAAGCTAGCATAATTCTAACTTCAAATTAAGAAAGAAAAATAATAGAATTTATGCAGCCAAAGCATGGATTTTAGTGTTTTTAAGGACTCCTCAAGAGACCTATAACGTTGAAATCATCGACTAATCAATCCGGATTTTTGGTTGTGTACCAAATTTCTAAAAAAACATAAAGGATTGTTAAACCTTATATAAGCAAATAAGGTGGCTGCCTGAATAAAATTTGAATCCGCAAAAGATTACAAATTCAATATGTTCTTCGACCAAATTTCTTGCGTCAATGCAATATGAGTCCTTCAAAGACTACCACGCCAAGTGCATTGTATAAAGAGAACAATTAATGAATCAATCCTAGGGCCTGAGCAAAAATGAAAACCTTAAATCGTTTTTACAACGAAAAATTTCTCGTATAAGGCATTATGACTACACTAGCCTGTAATTAATAGGCTTGGCATTTTTAAAGTGTTAAGTTTTGGATCCAAAAATTGCGTTAATTGAGAAACTAATCCAATTTAATTTGGATTATATGCCAACCAATAACATATGTCGATATTCCTCTGTAGAGGGGTTCAAAACCACCATCATTTATTTCAGTAGATACTTTAAATAATATTCGACAATCATTTTTGTTTACCATGATCCCACACAATTCTCAATATATATGAATATTTTGAAAAATTGAAAATTTACTGGTACCAGCACCCACGGGCGTTATGATCTCATCATCATCAAGGGATGAGATGTGAATTTTGAGAATGTGAATGGTGTTTTGGTACACTCAATTGGAGCAGTACCAGTAGAGCTCTCATGGAACGCTACTTGTTTTAGAGATGTGACTGGATTTTCCTCTTAAAGAGGCAAACGCTTATATAAAAGCAAATGAGACATTTTACGCCTAGTTAATAGCAGCCTTTTTCAATTTGGTCATGATGGGAGAGAAAATGATATTACATTGAAGTTAATTAACACCAACTTTTGCTGGTAGTGTGTCTCCCCCGAATATGGCGAAAATATTTTCATCTCATAAAATGAAAACAAGTTTCATAAAGTATTATCCGATTAATTCGAAGACATATACTTATAATAATTTCTGGTTTTTATGTACCACATATATAGACTATTCAAAAGTCATTATACATTTACCATCCATCATGGATTTTGCTGGTAGTAGCCAAAAACATATAGAATACGCAAATAAATCTCCAAAAGAAATTAAGTTTTTCGGAATAAAGTTATGGACTTCCTTTATCAAAAGAAAATTAAATTAAGATCAATATAGTCACTACAAGGACTAATAATATTGGTAACATGTCGGGTGCACACCCATTGATCTTTAGTGTCCGAACGTAATCCAACTATAAATGGAACAAATCCGAATTTTGGAGATTATTACCGAGAAAAACAAAAATAAAATAAAATTGCTCAATATCTTTAAAGAATGCAGCTAATTCTCGTTCATCGGTATTTGACGATTGGCTTATACCATAATAACGATATTTCATCATTTAGGGATCGATATAGATGAAATAAATTATGACTGAATTATATGTTTCTTTTTAAGAATATAAAGAAATCATTATCGTTATTTTTATTTGAAGAGATAAAATCCACTCTTTCTAGTTGATGAATGGTTTCATGTAAAGGAAAATGGAAACCAATGGTTTATTATTAGATAAAACCATATATATTTGATCAAAAAATTTGTTTAAAACAATTAATCTTCCAGAATAGGCAAAAATCAAACCATTATTGGCAAAATTTTAGAAATTACGCCAATATATTTTCTCTTATCTTATAGAAACCAGTGTGAAAATCACATAAATTGGTTTTTATGATTTATCAAACTCGTATCGACAAAATAAAAATATTGTTGTTTTAGTTATCGCTTAGGAAACCTACTTTGAGGTTGACGGATGGTTTCTTGTATAAAAATAAATAGAAACCATATGTAAATCACATGATCCTTGTCTAAAAGACAAAGATACCAAACTTAATTGGCCGGAGGTTTATGAACCATGCATGTGGTTAGTTACCATAAAGGTAATCAAGTCGCGATAACACCAATTTTTGGTGATTACAGTTTCATTAATGGAATAGAAACCGTAAAATCATCTTTCGATAGATTTTTTCTTTCCCTTTGAAGAAAATAAGAGAGGAAATTAAACATCAATTTTTAGTGACGACAGTTTCATTAAAGAGATAGAAACCGTAAACCATCTTTTGATGGATTTGTTTTCTTTTTATTTTCCTCTATGAAAAAATAAGAGAAGAAAGGAAATCTATTCATACAATTGATCACCCAATGGATTTTAAGTACACCCAAACGAGTTTTGGTGATTGGGGCGAAGAAGATATAAAATCCATTGAAGAAAATGATTCAGACCATATTTACAGACTCACAGTGATTGTATACATGAATCACGTAATGTATAGTCAAATGCATAATATGGAAAATTAAATTGAGTCAATAAGCTATTGATCATGTAATGAATCATCACTTAAAAGTTCAACACATAAAAACAAAAACAATAAGAAAAAGGTAAATTAATTAAGATGTTAACGTGAGTGCTTAATTGGAAAATAGAGTATTAAGAAAATCCATAAGGTTTGCGATTATACAAACCGATACAACACTCGTCTAAACATCCTTTCGGTCTTTATGTGCTTATACATTGAACATCAAACTCCAATGGTAAATCAACGTTTGGTATAACAACCATTAAGTGTGATTATTATCTCTTTAATTCATGTGATCCAGAAGTGATTCATGTGACCCAATTAGAACGCCGTAATATTTTTGTTGGATTAGCTCATGGCGTAAACCTAGAATCAGTCAATAAAAAAATATATGAGTTAAAATCACATTATTAAACTAAAGAAGATAGAAAAAAAAATCAAATCAAACCAAAAGAAAAAGTTAGATTTGGATCGTAGGTAATCTTTTTTTGCTTATGTTGGCGGAGCAACGTGCGTGATAACGTCTTGTGAATAGGGAATGAGACAGAAAATAGAGAGAAAAGTGGAGAGGAATCTTATTATGATGTGTGTAGAATACAATGTTTAAGCCTCTATTTATATAGATATGAGACTTGGTGTCCAAGATATGTAAACCCTAAACTTAGAAACAAAGGGCATCTTAGTAAATAAACAATGGTTTGTAACATATTTAAGTTTTTCTTGTCCAAGTTAATATCGTGTAAAAAATGAGGCAGTGATATTCAGTAATACAAAAAATTACAAGTTAAAAATCATACTTTTGTTGTAGGAATATTGAGATATAGGAGAACTAGAAATATCCAAGTGGTCTGATGGTTCTCATGCTCCCTTCCACTGAAGACATAGGGGTTCGAACCCCCTAATTTCCAAATAAACTCTCATTTGAATGAGTTTGGATGTAGTCTATGGACCACTGTAGAGATGTATGTTACATATATTACATAGGTTTGAGCCTCTATATATAGGTTAAGAGGTAACCATGGTTTACATCCATCGGGTCGCACACACATGGGTATAAGGCCCTAAAACAATCGCCCTTGTGTGGTCCAGTAGTAGTACTTTATATGTAACGCTTTACATATAGTACTTAAAATATAGTTCTTCAGGTTTAGTTTTTCTCGTGTTGTCCGCTCCTTGATGATCATTCCGTCCAAGTAAATTGCCTCATTAAAATCTCGCCTAGAAAATCCAGTAAGACAAAACTTAAACTACAAAAAAAAAAGAGTACTGTTAGAGCACTGCTCGGTCGAACTCGCAAGTGTTTCTATCTCAAGCTTGTTTGTCAAGTTTATTTGATCAAAACAATATACTTGATTTATAGTCTACTTATAGCTATGTCTCGGATTAGGATAGAAGTTTAGTTGAGCTTTAGACTTCACGGCGTTCACCAATTAAAGAAGAAGATCTACTGAGGAGCTTGGAGGAACTTCATTAACAAGAGGTATATGGGAACTAAAAATTTATCACTCAGAAGTCTATTCTATATTCTATCTTCTAATAAGACTAAGTCGTATGGCTATATAGACTTTTACATTATACACATTTGATATTTCGAGATGAGTTTATCTCGCTTATCTAATTCTCGAAATATGTGTTGGAAGAATTTTTGCTTTAGCTATGTTCATCATATTCCTGACGAGTTTAGTTGGAAATAATTTATTCGTTGGAAACTAAATAATAAGCCAAAAGATAATCATGTGAAAATTACCTTGAACATCTTATATGATTTGTGTGAGACAATCATTTGATGTTAACTTGGGAAGTTTCGTATTGATCATTCGATCACTTGAAAATTACTTATAAGCTAATGGTATGTGTGAGACAGATATTGCCGTCTTCTAAGGATGTTTCAATGATTGAAATGTGAGTTTAGAACAAATACCCATGTCTGGATACAACACAATTATACGTACACGGTATGCAAACTATTTTGGTATGATTCAGGTTCAGAACTCTTGTTTGCGTACATAGTATGCGAATGGATTTACCTGAGTTGGGTCAGGGACGGTTGTTCGCGAACCTGGTTTGTGAACGGCTTAACTAGGCCAACGTCCGGAGCTGTTGTTCGCGTACCTGGTTTGCGAACACAGTGGTTAAGTTATAAAATCGGTTATGTATGATTCTCATACTCATGAACTAAAACGTTTATGATTTGAGGAATGCAAATTAACTTTGCAAACCGTGGCTTAATGTTCATGAATTGATTCTTGTATAAGTACTTTGTACACTTACGAATCAATCCGATTTTATTTCAATTTGTTCATTATATTTCTATGAGATAGTGAACAATTGAACAACTCTATTTGAAATACAATTAGATTCATTTGATTATTTTTCATATTTGATTGATCATCATATTTGATCTAGAAGTGTTAGATGAATAAGGCTAAGACAAAAATGTTCATATGGCTAACTTTGGTTAAATATTGTTGAGCCAACTCAATATACACGTTTAGGTACGGTTACCCATATCTAAATATAAGTATATTTCATTTGTGTGTAACAAGATAAGACCATCTAATGGTGGAGATTAATTGCTTAATTTCTAAGCATACTTAGCTTGAATCTTAAATTAGGATTTTATCTAATGGTGAATATTGAATGCTTTTTTACTAAGCTATCTTAGCTTCTATTGTAAGCAACCCTGACTTGAAAAATATATAAGGGAGAACTCTAGCAACTAGAAAACCTAATCCCGACACTTTCCTGTGTCCTAGTTGCAAACTAGAGTCGATTCTCCTTTAGCCCAAGTTTTTCCAAAACCATTTTAGGTTAACGACTTGAACACTTCATTCGGGATTCGTGAAGTTAGATCCAACTATTTTCTCTGTAGTTACGTATTCTGATCTTACTTGTTCTATCTTATTGAGTTTTATCTTCTCTAAGATTTACTCGAGATTTATCTCCGATAGGTAAGATATAAAAAGCAATCACAACAGTTCTTCAACTCAGACTCTTGTGATTCCACAATAACTTTTTATGTTAATCAGTTGGGTTATTGTGAGGTGATTGATATTTCTAGGATGCTCTTCGGGAGTATAATATCGGATTATCAATTGGTTCCTGTTCACCTTGATTTCTATCAAAAGAAGGAACCACTACACCATTTTCAGGATTTTGTCACAGGCAATACCTGTTATTGATAAGATGTGTAACAGTTATAGCATGTAGTAAAAACGCCGTTATTAATAATTGTGATCGCTTTTTGTAACGGTTTTATCTGTGACAATGTCCAGCTACAGTCACATTTAAGAACCGTTGCAATAATTAATATCCACAATTGACCTAATTTTAGGATTGCGCCACGTGTTGTATTTGTCACATTTATCTTAACGGTTTTATTTGTTACTCAATACTTGCAACAAATAAGCCGGTGACACGTGTAGAAACCAGATCGCACAGAACATTTACAACCGTAGTCACCGGGACATTAAATTATTACTCTTATTTGCAACAACGTTGATATTAAGGTTAAATCCCCGAGGTGACCATCACGTGTTGCTTTTAACACCCTTTACTATTTCTTTTATTGTTCCAATTGCGTAATTAAACCTAGGGTTTTGACATTTAAAACTACAATTACAATTAGGGTTTTGGAAAAAATATGGACTGATTGTTTAGTCAACAACAAATAACAAAAAGGTAAAGTATTCATTATCTAGTGATGAGCCAAGATATAGTAGTATGCGTAAAGGCTCTCGCCGAGTTAAACAGTGCATGTGAACCGTCCCGTCCCATAATATAGGTCATCATGGATCCTAGGACTCGGTTGCCCTAGTTACAGCCTTATTTGCAACAATGTAATTAAATTTAAACCCGTGACAAAAATACAAACATAATTGTCATTATCAATCCACAATAACATCATGGCGGGAGCTGCCACAATCCTGAAACATAATTGCAATCCACAACCGCAGCTCACAATCCACATTCAGTGAAAATAGAAAGAATTATCTGACTTCATTTGGAAGAACAACCGCAGCAGTTTTAGGGATTATCTATGTCCATTTGAAGCAGCAAAAAAAAAAAATCAGAAGCAAGAATAAAGGTGAAACTACTGCAGAGTGATGCTTCTCTCCTAACATTAACACAAACTACTGACACAGAAAACTAGTCTGAAGTGATAAGTACCTTTACAAAACAGTTTCAAGTGAATAATCTCAACCAAATTATAAGCTACATATTCTTGAGATATTATTATCTTTATGAATCCTACGCAAAACAGTTTGAGAGATTAGTTCACATAACAATTCAACGACACCCACAAGAATACAAAGAAAACAAAATAAAGATCTTTCTGAATCGATATTCTACAATTTTAAGCATCCAAGTAAGTAAACTATCCATAAAATGTTTACCTTAACAAAAAGAAGAGCCGAGTAATTAGGGCCTCCAAGACTCAAATTCAGCACTTCCATCTTGGTTGAAATGGCATACTTGAACATGTCAAGGAACCCCGATGAATAAGATACCTACAATAGACAAAATGCATACTTCTCAAAATTTTGTAGTTGCACACAATAATAACATTTGAAAGCAATAATATTTTACACATACTTATCATATTAGCTCTATCAATCTACTTTATGTGAAAAAAAGGATAATTATTTCTAATAGAGTGGGTAATCCATAACCAAGTAATATGCAATTATTACCTTGACATGAACAGATGGAGAAGGTTTCATTTCAAGTGGAGGTTGGTCCCATTCACTGAAAAAAATTCACAAGAAATCAATTTGTAAGAAATCTGTAACACCAAAAACAAAAAAGCCTAGCAAAAACAAATTATTCTCACAACCGATACAAAACCAAAAAGAGAATACACCAACGATTTGATTTTCTTATAAGTAATACCTCCTCAAAACATGCGTCCAGCTCGCTCCAAAATGGCCATGGCTTCTGAAACTTTTTTCTTGAAAGCATAACCTTGCCTGCATAATCATGCTCGATGCTCTTGACGAGTGGAAATAGTTGTTCTCCTAGTGAAAAGGCGAGGGTACCCAAATATACCTCAAGCTAAACTTTTTCCTACCTATAAGTTCTTTCTCCGAAAGTGATTGTCTATGGACTGAGTCGAGACAATACAACTAATCGGTTCACACTTCATGTGATCGTCTATGGATACGAGATCGAGACAATACAACAACGAAGTATGTTTACTTGATACAAAGGTTCGGACTTAACCAAACACAATAGGATTGCTTATCAAGTAAATAAGAATTAACGTTTGTGTGATTTACTATAATTATAATAAAACAATTATAATGCGGCAAATAAAAGTAAATGACACAGCAAGATTTTGTTAACGAGGAAACCGCAAATACGAAAAAACCCGGGACCTTGTCCAGAATTGAATACTCTCAGGATTAAGCCGCTACACAAAATTACACCTAACTTCGTATAGTTGAGACCAAGTAACTAACCCTATAGTTCACTTAGTTCCGTCTGTATTCCCACACCTCCGACTTGTGAATAAGTCACGTACTTGGAACAATTCCTTTGGTTCGTATTCCAAACAGTAAAGGAACAACAAATCTGTTTTGTATCAACTCTATTCAACCAAGTGATATGAGTCGGACAAAGGCTCTTCTGTTTATCTTAACATAAACTCCTTCGTCGGGTCCTTAGATCTATCTTATGTTCAATCACCCAAAGGTAATCGTTTAAGATTAAGCCAATCAATACCTTTAATCACAAGGAAACGTATTGATGCCGATCTACTCAATTAATCAATCCAATCTACCACAAGGATAAATCGATTATTAATTGGATCATCTTTTACCGAAACAAGTATTGTGCATACCAAAGATTATAAACCCAAGTCAGATCTTCAATATCTTCTTTGTCTTCAAATCTTCTTAAATCTTCAATAAAACCTGCACACAATCACTTGAATCTCTTGTGATCAATCACGCACAGAACGGAGTCTGTTAACAATGGATTATCACAAGATCATCTTTAGAACTAACAACGGTCTAAAGATCCCCTGTCGAAACTCGAACTAGTTTGAATGAATCTTATATCGAAGAGAAGATTCTCAAGAATAAACAAACTAGGTGCAATCAGATTTCAACCACCGTTAGTCAATCAAATCAATCAAAAACAAAGATAAACCGCAATTATCTAGTTTCCCACCAACGGGTTGCCCTAGAGATTCTCAATCCCAAAGAAGACTTTAAACTAAGCGGTCGTAAGAGATTTCGCCTAATTAGGTTACTCTCCTCTCCGAATAGGCAACTACACCAGTAACAACAACAAAAGAGTAAATCTGTTGTTACGAAGGATTAGTTTGCTAGAAAGGCAAACTTCGTGTATATATATACAAGGAAGTTTGGACACCAAGTAATTTCCAAAACCGAAAATATTCTCAAGATATTCATAAAAGCACAGATTCGGTTTTCATAATTCCTGGAAATGCTCTGTCCAAAAATAACGATCGAAATCTCTCGGAAAATCTAATTAGTAAATGCACATTACTAATTCTGTAATTTCCCTACAAAATGAAATTAATAACCTTAATTAAAAGATTCTTAACTTACTTATGTTTCGATCCTAGGATTCTCTTCCCTTAGCCGTTAAGGAATATCTTTGAACAATTATAGAAATAAACATTCACAAAGCACGTGTTCAAAGTTTGTCGACATCTTAACTTTGTAAGTTCTCTTTCACACTTACAACCTTGAAACCGATTTGCCACACTTCCAAACAAGTTTAGAATTGTTTCATCGACTTTCAAGAACTATGTGATTGATCAAACCAACATTCAATCACAATCATGGGTTTACGGTTCTACCAAAACAAGTTTCGGTTCTACCTCCATGTGAGTATTGTGCATAGTCACACTAGCTTCCCAAAAGTTCGGTTGACTAGGTACTAGGATCGGTTCCTCACATATATATGGTATCTAACTTATATGTGTTTCACATGTCCATAGGATCGGTTTCCCTTTCTGCTATAAACCTTGATGCACCCCATACAAGGATCAGTTCCCTTTGATGTAATGCACCCCTTACTAGGATCGATTCCCTTTCCCTTACTAGGATCGGTTCCCTTTCCCTTACAAGGATCGGTTCCCTTTCCCTTACAAGGTCAGACATACAAATACGATCATACCACAGGTGATTACTTAAGATCGTTTTTACTAATAAAAGTTATACCAATACATAAGTCAGGCCTTTGTGAACAGTTCTACCAAGAACGCAACAAGTTGTGAGCGGTTATACTCTATCACACATATTGGTTGTTCATAAGATATGCAATAAATAACAAAACCAATAACACCGGAAATTTCCTTTTCGGTTCACAAACAAGTTTATGAACTTACTTCCTTAGAACACATGTAAACATTATTCCCTAGGATGAAATCCTCACCTCATACCCATACATAATCACGATAGCATTCAAATGATTATGGCGATGTCTTATCTACAAAGTTTAATGGTTAAGCAATAAACCTCGTATTGTATTCCTTAATACTATGTCTATCTAGAGTTCAAATATGCTTCGCAGTTATGTTTTCAATATGCACGACTTGAAAGATACGTTAGGGAATAAAACAGTTCAAGTCAAATATCACTAACCTCAAGCGAAAGGATGATTATTGTCGTTGTAGCTCCTTGCTTCTTCACATCTTCAAGTCTTCGCAATACTTGTAATGTCTCATATCCTAATACTCTCAAGCTAACCTATACGAAGTTTAACTCTAGTACATAATCAAGCGACTCTTAACATGAGTTTTGATTCACTAAAATATGACAACCAAACTTGACATACCAACGCTTGGTGGGTTCAACCGAGCCATGCTCTAACACCTAGCATTTGAAATCAAGTCATATAAAATAATTTTAATATACAAGAAAATTAGTTATTTTCTTGTCACCTAAGGAAAAAAGATTCACGTACCTGACATTGAAACTTAGGCTCTGCTGAGGTCGAAGTGTTTTAATATGCACTAGTCCATTTCGTTGTGCTTTCACTGTAGCTTTAGGTACTCCAGAAGCATCAAGCGGAAACGCCCTCAGTATATATGAGTAAAAGGCTTCTTATCGGTATTATTTTGTTACTCCTTTGACGTCCAATACTTACCTAAAAGAAATGCGATAGTAACTGGCTGTCAATAACCTGGAAGATTACGAACTAATACATTAGACGCTAACATCCAGTCCTTAACTACAATTTACATACTAATATGACAACAACACATCCATAGTCATAAATCTAAAAGACAGCCATGTAGGACCATAATGACTTGCCCATTGTCTCATGGTCTTTCAGTTGCAACTATATAGGTGTTGCAAAGGGGGTATTCACTTACAAATCAGTAAACTAAATTTAACTAATCACATGCTTTGGGAAATGAGACTTGGTTCCAGTTGATGGTCTATAAGCCCATTCCTTGAGTATGGTGTGTATCTGAATCCTTGATTAGAATTCCTTGACATCACCTGAAGAGACCAAATGTCATCGTTACAGATCATTAACTAACAAACATGAGTTATTAATCAGGATCAGCTCCATGTCAATAATTATATCACAGACTAAAGATAAAAATGATTTCAAGTTATCAGATGTTGATAAATTGACCGACATGTTGCTGTATCTGATGTGGATTTCCTCGTCTTCTTAAACCCATTCTCTGCCCAGGCTGGCCCTGTCTCTGAAGGTGGTAGGGAACCATAAAGTTTGGTCCGACACCTGGCCGAACTCCTGTCAGTAGTTGCTGCTGAAATCCATCTCCAGCAGGCTGGGACGGAATGAGACCGGGGTACCTTGACCAAAATACAACTGCATAGGGGCAAGCCTAGGTCCTCCAGGATGGAAACTGGTCGTACCTGATGGAAGAGGTGCCATTGCACCAGGTGCTCGCATTTGAGCAAAATGGGACTGCAAAATATAATAGAACCAATGCATCAGGTCAGATCTAAATAAAATCGCTCTTAAAAATAAAAATACCTCCTCATGTTAACACAGTAATAATTCGAGGTAGCAGATTACTTGCAACCTAGCTCTCCTTTCTTCTTTGCACTGAGCCACAACAACATAAAGAGGTTTCCGACCTATCATCTTCCCATTTATTTCAGTCACTTACAGGATTGTTTCACCATGGGTTCAGGTTTTAATCATTCAGACAGAAATCTCAAAAGCACTACGTCATTGTGAAGAAAAAAGGAAAGAAAAGAGCCATAACAACTTACATCTCTAGCAGCTTCCTCAAGGGTTGAGAACGCAACAAAACTAGAGCCCTTACTCACTCCTCGATGATCAAGCATCTCCATTACCAACCCCAATACTACTACAAATCACCACCACCACCACCACCATCTTTAGTATCATACTATAACAAATCACAAGCACCACCATCTCTATTACCTATAAATGACAATCAAAAGCACCACCATCTCCATTACCTGGAAAGAATAATCAAATTAGTACTAAAAGAATCCTTTGACGATCAAATATAACTTAGTTTATAAATTATGAACAAATGATAATAATAAACAACAGAACATACGGGGAGATATTCTATATCATATACATGACTTCTCCCAATTTTAAAAAAATTATAAACCCAACATCAGAATCATTAAGAAACCCATACAATTATGTTGGAACAATAAAAACTTTCAAACCCATCAGCATACATAATCTAAGCAAGAACCCTGAAACTTAATAAAAATATTCTGGATCTAATTACTTCATTAACACAAGAGTAAAACCAATTGACTTCTAATAACTTCATCAACAAAAATCTAATTACTTCTATAACTTCGTTAACAAAAAATTGAAAAAAGAGGGAGAAGTTATACCTGCGGATCTTTAACAAATGCAACTCTTAGTTGTGGGAGAGATCATCTAAGGGAATTAAGTGCGCAGAATCCGGCGTGGTTCTAGAGGCGTAAGTGAAAAAGCGGGGTTCTAACAACCACACCCAATATTTCTCTTAGCAATATGTATAAACTAACTCCAATATACTTTCAAGAGAATCAACTAGACAGTCAAACTCAATCTTAAGAAAAGTATATCAAAGATTTGTATCTCTGTTTCACAATGTAATCATCAAATCAAACAGATAGAAATCCGCGAGCCTGATTATTATTTGAAACAACTTGTACAGTACCAAAGAAGTGTTCAAGTGTGAGTCAATATAATCAACAACCAAAGGTTGGATTCACAATTGATTGAACTTTCGCACAACCTGTGATATTTCAATTATATAAACAAATATAATGCGAAAAAGAAATAACACAAACACCAGAAGTTTTTTTAACGAGGAAACCGCAAATGTAGAAAAACCCCGGGACCTAGTCCAAATTTGAACACCACACTGTATTAAGACGCTACAGACACTAGGCTACTCCAAGTTAACTTCGGACTGGAATGTAGTTGAGCCCTAACCAATCTCACACTGATCAAGGTACAGTTGCGCTCCTTACATCTTTGAATCCCAGCAGGAATCTACGCACTTGATTCCCTTAGCTGATATCACCTACAACTAAGAGTTGCTATGACCCAAAGTCGAAGACTTGATAAACCAATCTGTCTCACACAGAAAAGTCTATTGAATAGATAAATCTGTCTCCCACAGATATACCTATAGGTTTTGTTCCTTCTTTTGATAAATCAAGGTGAACAAGAACCTATTGATATACCAGACTTATATTCCCGAAGAACAACCTAGAAATATTAATCACCTCACAATAATCTTAATCGTATGGCAACGAAACAAGATATTGTGGAATCACAAACGATGAGACGAAGATGTTTGTGACTACTTTTTATCTTGCCTATCGGAGATTAAATCTCGAGCCAATCTAAGAGAAGATAGTAATCAATCATGATAGAAAACAACAAGATTAGAATACGCAACTACAGAAAAATAGTTGGGTTTGGCTTCTCAATCCCAATGAAGTCTTCAAGTCGTTAAACTATAGGGTTTTGGAAAAATTTAAGGTTAAAGGAGAATCGACTCTAGTCGCAACTAGTATCACACATGAGGTGTGGGGATTAGGTTTCCCAGTTGCTAGAGTTCTCTCTTATATTGTCTTCATATCAGGATTTGCAATCAATGTTACCTTGGTAACAAAGCATTCAATATTCATCGTTAGATGAAAACCTGATTAGACTCAAGCTAATATCTTTTAACCGTTAGATCGAACTTAGCTTGTTACACACAAATGAAAAGTGACTTCATTTAGATATGAGTAACCGTACCTAAACGTGTACACCTTTGTTGGCTCAACAATAGTTAACCGAAGTTAGCCATATGATCACTTTCATATCAACCATATTCATCTTGAGCATAACTAGTTCAAATGACTCAAATGAAACTAGTTCTAGAGTTGTTCAATTGTTTATATTCTTATAGAAGTATACAAGACACAATTGAAGCAAAATCGATTTTGATTCACTCGAATCAATTCATGAACATTATAGCCACGGTGTTAGGCCATGGCTCGGTTGAACCCACCAAGCGTTGGTATGTCAAGTTTGGTTGTCATATTTTAGTGAATCAAAACTCATGTTAAGAGTCGCTTGATTATGTATTAGAGTTAAACTTCGTATAGGTTAGCTTGAAAGTATTAGGATATGAGACATTACAAGTATTGCGAAGACTTGAAGATGTGAAGAAGCAAGGAGCTACAACGACAACAATCATCCTCCCACTTGAGGTTAATGATATTTGACTTGAACTGTTTCATTCCCTAACATATATTTCAAGTCGTGCATGTTGAAAACATAACTGCGAAGAATATTTGAACTCTAGATAGACATAGTATTAAGGAATACAATACGAGGTTTATTGCTTAACCATTAAACTTTGTAGATAAGACATGGCCATAATCATTTGAATGCTATTGTGATTATGTATGGGTATGAGGTGAGGATTTCATCTAGGGAACAATGTTTACATGTGTTCTAAGGAAGTAAGTTCATAAACTTGTTTGTGAACCAAAAGAAATTGCCAGTGTTATTGGTTTTGTTATTCATTACATATCTTATGAACAACCAATATGTCGATAGAGTATAACCGCTCACAACTTGTTGTGTTCTTAGTAGAACTGTTCACAAAGGCGACTTATGTATTGGTATAACTTTTATTAGTAAAACCGATCTTAAGTAATCACCTGTGGTATGATCGTATTTTGTATGTCCGACCTTGTAAGGGAAAGGGAACCGATCCTAGTAAGGGAAAGGGAACCGATCCCAAGTAAGGGGTGCAGTACATCAAAGGGAACCAATCCTTGTATGGGGTGCAGCAAGGTTTATAGCAAAAAGGGGAACCGATCGTATGGACATGTGCAACACATATAAGTTAGATACCATATATATGTGGGGAACCGATCCTATTACCTAGTCAACCGAACTTTTGGGAAGCTAGTGTGACTATGTACAGTACTCACATGGAGGTAGAACCGAAACTTGTTTTGGTAGAACCGTAAACCCATGATTGTGATTGAATGTTGGTTTGATCAATCACATAGTTCTTGAAAGTCAGATGAACCAATTCTAAATTTGTTTGGAAGTGTGGCAAATCGGTTTCAAGGTTGTAAGTGTGAAAGAGAACTTACAAAGTTAAGATGTCGACAAACTTTGAACACGTCTTTGTGAATGTTTATTTTATAATTGTTCAAAGATATTCCTTAACGGCCAAGGAAGAGATTCCCGGGATCGAAACATAAGTAAGTTAAGAATCTTTTAATTAAGGTTATTAATTTCATTTTGTAGGAAATTACAGAATTAGTAATGTGCATTTACTAATTAGATTTTCCGAGAGATTTCGATCGTTATTTTTGGACGAGCATTTCCGGGAATTATGAAAACCGAATATGTGCTTTTATGAATATCTTGAGAATATTTTCGGTTTTGGAAATTCCTTGGTGTCCAAACTTCCTTGTCTATAAATACACGAAGTTTGCCTTTTTAGCAAACTAATCCTTCGTAACAAATGATTTATTCTTTTGTTGTTATTATTAGTGTAGCGCCTATTCGGAGAGGAGAGTAACCTAATTAGGCGAAATCTCTTACAACCGCTAAGTTTAAAGTCTTCTTTGGGATTGAGAAGCTCTAGCGCGACCGTTGGTGGAAACTAGATAATTGCGGTTTATCTTTGTTTTCGATTGATTTGATTGACTAACGGTGGTTGAAATCTGATTGCACCTAGTTTGTTTATTCTTGAGAATCTTCTCTTCGATATAAGATTCACTCAAACTAGTTCGAGTTTCGACAGGTATCTTTAGACTATTGTTAGTTATAAAAAGCGATCTTGTGATAATCCATTGTTAAGACTCCGTTACATGCGTGATTGATCACAAGAGATTCAAGTGATTGTGTGCAGGTTTTTATTGAAGATTTAAGAAGATTTGAAGACAAATAAGATATTGAAAATCTGACTTGGGTTTTATAATCTTTGGTGTGCACAATACTTGTTTCGGTAAAAGAGGATTCAATTAATAATCGGTTTATCCTTGTGGTAGATTGGATTGATTAATTGAGTAGATCGGCATCAATACGTTTCCTAGTGATTAAAGGTATTGATTGGCTTAATCTTAACGATTACCTTTGGGTGATTGAACATAAGATAGACCTAAGGACCCGACGAAGGAGTTTATGTTAAGATAAACAGAAGAGCCTTTGTCTGACTCATATCACTTGGTTGAATAGAGTTGATACCAAACAGATTTGTTGTTCATTTACTATTTGGAATACGAACCAAAGGAATTGTTCCAAGTATGTGACTTATTCACAAGTCGGAGGCGTGGGAATACAGACGGAACTAAGTGAACTATATGGTTAGTTACTTGGTCTCAACTATACGAAGTTAGGTGTAATTTTGTGTAGCGGCTTAATCCTGAGAGTATTCAGTGGACAAGGTCCCGTGGGTTTTCGCATTTGCGGTTTCCTCGTTAACAAAGTCTTGCTGTGTCATTTACTTTTATTTTTCGCATTATAATTGTTTTATTATAATTAAAGTGAATCACACAAACGTTAATTCCTATTTACTTGATAAGCAATCCTATTGTGTTTGGTTAAGTCCGAACCTTTGTATCAAGTAAACATACTTCGTTATTGTATTGTCTCGATCTCGTATCCATAGACGATCACACGAAGTGTGAACCGATTAGTTGTATTGTCTCGACTCAGTCCATAGACAATCACTTTCGGAGAAAGGACTTATAGGTAGGATAAGTTTTAGCTTGAGGTATATTTGGGTACCCTCGCCTTTTCACACGGTTTGCAAAAGATTGCATTCCTTATTATATAAATGTATTAGTTCATGAACAAACCAATTTTAGAACATAACCTACTCAAGTATGCAAACGTGTACGCATACCTAAGTGGTCGGACTAAGTTTGGGTTCGCCAGTACAAGAACTGGTAAGCATTCCACCAAACTCAATTAAGTCTCAGAACTTGAAACTCACGCTAGTACGCGTACAGGTATGCCTACTTAGTTCCCGGACCTCCACTATACCAATCAGTACGCATACGGGGATGCATACCATGGTTCCCGGACTTGGAATAACTTGCAACAATTAGCATACAAGTACGCATAATGTGCTATATCCAATCATGATTATTTGTTCTCAACTCCCATTTCAATCATTGAAACATTCTCGGAAGATAGGAATAGGTTTCTCACACAAACTATTAGCTTCAAAACAATTTTCAAGTGATCGAATGATCAATACGAAACATTTTGAGTCTACATCAAATGACTGTCTCACACAAATCATGTAAGATGTAACCAGGCGATTTTCACATGATCATCTTTTGACATTAGTCAAGAATATAAGATGAACTTGGTTAAAGCGAAAGCTTACCAACACATATTTCGAGAAATATGTAAGCGAGTTAAACTCAGCTCAAAATATCAAATGTGTATAATCGAAGTCTATATAGCTATACGACTTTTATCTCAAATAAGAGATAGAGTAAATATACTTTTGAGTGATGGATGATTTCAATTCTCCACATACCTTTTGTTGATGAAGTTCCACAAGCTCCCCTTAGTAGTTCTTCGTATTCAATCGATGAACGTCGTGAAGTCTAATGCTCAACTACACTTATTATCCTAATCCGAGACTTAGCTATAAGTAGACTAGAAATCAAGACTTATAATTTTGGAAAATAAACTTGACAAACAAGCTTGAGATATCAACGATTGTGAGTTCAACAGATCAACGCTCTAACAGTAAGGAACACGACTCTATCTTAATAGGTATGAGCCTTGGTTACGGCTCAACCACATTCCAGTCCGACGTTAACTTGTAGTAGGCTAGTATCTATATCGGCTTATTACAGTGTGGTGTTCAAAGCTGGACAAGGTCCCGGGGTTTTTATGCATTTGTGGTTTCCTTGTTAACAAAACTTCTGGTGTCTGTATTATTTCTTTTCCGCGTTATATTTGTTTATATAATTGAAATATTGATAGGTCGGATAACCGACTTTGTTTTACTGCAAGTGCACGGTGTCGAAATTGTAGACAACAAAAAATGTGGTTCGTGTTAGAGCATAGCTCGGTTGAACCCACCAAGCGTTGGTATGTCAAGTTTGGTTGTCATATTTTAGTGAATCAAAAGTCATGTTAAGAGTCGCTTGATTATGTACTAGAGTCAACTTCGTATAGGTTAGCTTGAAAGTATTAGGATATGAGACTTTACAAGTATTGCGAAGACTTGAAGATTTGAAGAAGCAAGGAGCTACAACGACAACAATCATCCTTCCACTTGAGGTTAGTGATATTTGACTTGAACTGTTTCATTCCTAACGTATCTTTCAAGTCGTTCATGTTGAAAACAAAGCTGAAGCATATTTGAACTCTAGATAGACATAGTATTAAGGAATACAATACGAGGTTTATTGCTTAACCATTAAACATTGTAGATAAGACATCGACATAATCATTTGAATGCTATTGTGATTATGTATGGGTATGAGGTGAGGATTTCATCCTAGGGAACAATGTTTTACATGTGTTCTAAAGAAGTAAGTTCATAAACTTGTTTGTGAATCGAAAAGGAAATCGCCAGGCGTTATTGGTTTTGTTATTCATTGCATATCTTATGAACAACCAATATGTGTGATTGAGTATAACCGTTCAGGACATGTTGTGTTCTTGGTAGAACTATTCACAAAGGCATGACTTACGTATTGGTATGACTTTTATTAGTGAAACCGATCTTAAGTAATCTTTGAGATGGTATGATCGGGTTTGTGATTTCTATCGACCAAATATGGGAAAGGGAACCGATCCTAGTAAGAGGTGGAGTACATCACAAGGGAACCGATCCTTGTGAGGTGCAACAAGGTTTATCAGAGAAAGTTTTATGAACATGTGCAACACGTTTTTTTAGGCAAGGGAACCGATCCTATGGACATGTGGAACACATATAAGTTAGATACCATATATATATGGGGAACCGATCCTAGTACCTAGTCAACCGAATTTTGGAAAGCTAGTGTGACTATGCACAGTACTCACATGGAAGGTAGAACCGAAACTTGTTTTGGTAGATTCGTTAAACCCATGATTGTGATTGAATGTTATTTGATCAATCGCATAGTTCTTGAAAGTCAGATGAACTAATTCTAAAATTGTTTGGAAGTGTGGCAAATCGGTTTCAAGGTTGTAAGTGTGAAAGAACTTACAAAGTTAAGATGCCGACATACTTTGAACACGTGCCATGAATGTTTGTTTCTTTAATTGTTCAAAGTTATTCCTTAATAAAGGGAAGAGAATCCCAGGATTCGAAACATAAATAAGTTAAGGATCTTTTAATTAAGGTATTTAACTTCATTTTGTAGGGAAAGAAGAATTAGTAATGTGCATATACTAATTAGAGATTTTCCGAGAGATTTCGATCATTATTTTTGGACAGAGCATTTCCAGGAATTATGGATACTGAATTTGTGCTTTAATGAATATCTTGAGAATATTTTCGGTTTTGGAAATTCTTGGTGTCCAAACTTCCTTGTCTATAAATACTTGAAATTTGCCTTTCTAGCAAACTAATCCTTCGTAACAACAGACTTCCACTTTGTTGTGTTGTTACTAGTGTAGCCGCCTATTCAGAGAGGAGAGTAACCTAATTAGGCGAAATCTCTTATGGCCGCTCAGTTTAAATTCTTCTTTGGGATTGAGAAGCTCTATTAGTACCGTTGGTGGGAAACTAGATAATTGCGGTTTATCTTTTGTTTTCTTTGATTTGATTGACTAACGGTGGTTGAACTTTGATTGCACCTAGTTTGTTTATGATTGAGAATCTTCTCTTGATATAAGATTCACTCAAACTAGTTGAGTTTTCGAGGGGATCTTTAGACTGTTGTTAGTTCTAAAGACGATCTTGTGATAATCCATTGTCAACAGACTCCAGTTAAATGCGTGATTGATCACAAGAGATTCAAGTGATTGTGTGCGGAGTGTTTATTGAAGATCTAAGAAGATTTGAAGACAAAGAAGATGCGAAGATTTCTGATTTGTGGGTTCATAATCTTTGTGTCATAGCCTTGTCTGACTTAACTACTCAAGGGGTGCCCTTATCATTGTATTGAGTGTCTTTAGTTGAACTTCTGTGTGTATGTGTGTTTGGCTCGTGTGACCAAAATACTCTTTTCTTTTATTCGTCTCTGTAACCCTAATCAAAACTAGTGAAGATTTTTATGTTAGAGTTATCTCTGCCTCTTTGAGGTTTTATTCCAATCTTTACAGAGTAGATCCTGTAAGAATGAACCCCTAATTTAGCTGTTTGTAGTGTAGATCACTACAAGTGGTATCAGATTAGGTCTTTCCTTGGCACACAAAATGGCTGGTGGCACTAGATTGAAGCAGTTGGAGGAAAATCATAGGCTACTAAGTCTTGAACTAAAGGACTTGCGTGAAGAAGTTCAATCACTCAAATCTGTTAAAGGAGATGTACAAACAATGAAAACCGATATGGAAAATAAATTTCAACTTCTTCAATCTTCTTTGGATAAGAAGTTTCAATTGCTTTTCGATAATTCAGTTTTCCCTCAAAGGTATAATCATGGTGGTGAAACGAATACTTCCTGGGATGATGGTGAAGTACCAGATCCTTCGTCTAATAACAACTACCAGAATTACCAACCGGTTCATCATCATCGGATTATTCAAACTACTCAGATGGGGGAAGGTCAGTTTTCCAATTACCGACCTAAAGTCGATTTTCCATGTTTTGATGGCACTAACCCCAGAGCTTGGATCCGTAAATGTCATAAGTACTTCTTCCTACATCAAATGAATGATGAACAAAAGGTACATATGGCAACCCTGTACTTGGAGGGAAAAGCAGATGTTTGGTTCCAAGACTACCAAATAGGTAAGGGTATATTGTATTGGGAGGATTTCATTATTGATGTTTGCACTAGATTTCAAGAATTAGGCCATGATAGTGTTATAGGAGAATTCAATAAACTAGATCAAACACACTCAGTTTTAGACTATCAAGAAAAATTTGAAGAGATGAGGGCCTTAATGTTAGCAAAGAATCCTTCACTGACTGAAGATTACTTCATTCAGAGTTTTATTAGTGGGATGAAAGAGGATATCAAAATGGTAGTACAAATTTTCACCCCTACTACCTTGCGCAACCTCCTAATCTCGCTCCATTGGCTACACCAATTGTTACCGAGTCAACAACAAGTCCTAAATTACGATGCTGTGAAGTCGCTTATCTTTGAAATGCGCGCAAGAAGAGAAAAAGATTGTGTTATGGCGCAGTGATGAAGCTTACACTAGAGGTCATAAATGCAATAAATAGCAATTGTATATGATTGTAGCGGATGATGAAATATTCAAGCAAGTTTTACATATGTACATGGCTAAGTTTCCCATACAACTATTAAATTCAAGGGATTGGTCAAGAAACATGAACTCCTCCAACCCCAAACCATTTTGAAGATGAATAATTATATATTTTTATTGATAATCTTTTGAAATGTTTCTAGAAACGAGCTAAAGAAATTACAATCACCATTTTCTCTCTCTAATGACTTGTAAAAAGAACCCCCATACACGGACTAATTCAACCCTTTATATAGGGTTACACGGTGGAGTGTCCTTTATTTCAGAATAACTCGCGAACAACAAGACACTCCTAAATCTGCCAAGTCTTCACAACGTTCGCTTTCGTGCGTCATTTATATTTCTTTCTGCGTACGCAATATAGTCGTTTATTAATCTTGTGAAGTATTGATGTCGATATTACACTCCTCATCTTATCTTGAAATTGTTGAAGCGATCTTTAAGAAAAAAATCCGTTGTTGTAGTAGTCTTTGATTTTTGTTGATGAAGGAAGCGAAAGAATATTGGACTTGAAAATGCGTACTTGCCTCTATTCTTTGCGAGAGAAGCTTTGAAAAGTGATTTAAAAGTATCAGTATACGAAATATGAAGTATTCTTGAAGAAACATAGAAACATTTAGTCCTCCAAGTAAGAAGTATTGCAAATTCATACGAAACCTTCGTTCCCATGTTCTTTGCCTCATGCTATGAGCTCTTACCACGCGGAGTTCACTCTATAATTTCGCAAATACTTTCCTTATGAATTATCTTGATATCATTGTCATTCTTTAGTGCTCATGAAGTCTTGTTAGTCATAATTATGTCATGAGAATTAATATTTTGAAATATCGCGATCGTTCATTTTCACCAAAATTTTTTTTGTGCAAAGTGTATTTGTCTCACGTGTCTAAAATCCCCCTTTTTTAAAGTTTTTAATCTTTATCAGGTTACCTTTTTTGTCTATTTTAAGGGTGAATTTCCATGAAAATTCTTCTTTTCTTTTATTTCAGGCAATTTTTTCCTTGTTTTCCTTCATCGGAGACTCTTTTGTTTCCATGGCATCAGGTTTGCGACATCGCTGAATTTAATCATTTCGTGATTGATCTTTCCTAATGAAATAGTGATGACTTTCCGCCATTTTTGTTTTAGCAAGGACAAGTCTAGCATCAAATTCACCGTTGGAATGAAGACGGGATGACAAAGGAAACCTCGAGCACCTTCCATTACTTTTCACAGGTGCGGCATATAACCCAATTCCTTCTTATCATGACAAATCATGCGATGACCTCTTTGATAAATTAGCAATTTTTTAGTTAATGAGATTCTTACTTCTCCTTTTACTCTTAATACCTCTATCCCATCTTCCCTTGTTGATCAAGCTCCTCAATGGCGTTCTTATGACTAAGGATGACTCGGCTTTTGCCTCTTCTTCCATCATTTCTTCTTCCTACGAATCTATCTCTCTTCTAAGAAAACTTAGAAGGGATGGATATAGCTTTTAAAGTTTTATCGGCTACCATGAATGATGTTAAGAAAATCTCCTACGATCTGTCAGTCTAGTGTTTATGAATCTTTGAGTAAGTATTTTGGTTACCAATATCGCGAGCATCCTTGGAACAAGAAATTAAGATCTTAAAGAATAGCCTTCATAATGTGCGGATCGCGACAATCTTCGCGGGGAAAAATGAAGAACTAAAGGTACCATTTCCTTGACAATCTTCGTGATTGATTTTTTTTTTTTTTTTTTTTTTTTTTTTTTTTTGAAGACTTTGTTCGCCTTTAAAGTTTGAATAAGAAACGTAAAATGGATATATCAAGTGGAATCTATCGTGGAAGAAACTCGAACGAAAGAGATGCTTTTCGAGATAAATAATCTTATCTTAGTCCGAAACAAAGAATTGTTAAGTAGCGAATTGTCGCATCTGTCATATTCTTTGACTAAATCTAATTTGGAATTGGAAACCTTATCGGATGAAAATGGAACTTTGACCCAAAAAACGAGCTTTGTTGGATAAAGTGGCTATATCCTCGCGTGACTTGGTGTTTGTCAAAAAGCATTGAATGAGCGAGAATACGTTCTTTGAAAAATAAACTCAAAGAAACCACTACCAAGAGATAAGCTTATTCGGGTAGAATAACCTAATGAAAACAAAACAGCTCGAGGATCGAAGGAGAATAATTTACTAGTTTCTAATGAAAAAAGCTTGCGTTCCGATTAAAAGGTCTTGTCGGTGATGATTTTGATATTGGCACCCAACATCTTATCTTGTTTTCCTTTCTAATTTCTTTCATTATTTTTAATCTTAACTTTGCTGTTCTTATATATTTTGCAGGAGTGAGAAAGAGACTTTGGAATCCTCCCATGCCAAGATTCGCAAGAAAATACGATTCTTGTTGCTACTCTTGCCCATTCTCGTGATCGTGCAGCAACTTAATTATCTTAGTCATCTTAAAGATATCCAAAGTAGGAATCAACGAAGGCACTTCTTCGTCAATTTCATCCCAGTTTTTGTGAATGAAATCTTACTCTCTAAATCCTTGAACCTGTCTGTTGCACCTTTGGAAATTGAAGATGATGAAGTTCTAATTCTCTGATAGTGATTATGATTATGAAAATTTGTGAAGATATTGCAAACAACGAACTTGTCGAAAAGGATCTTTATGAAGGCGAGAATCCCAATGAAAAAACTTTGATGAAATCCTCTCACTAATGAAGGTGATCTTGATAAAATTGTTGAAGGGCATTTATCGGCTCTTTGTCGAGAATGTCGATGTAGATGTAGAAAATTAAACTACTCCTATAATTTATATCTTTCGGTCTCTTTTTCTGCATAACTTTTTGTATGAGATGCTTTTCAATTTACATTAGTACTCTTTTTGATTAGAAAGACCAAATCCCTTGATGAATAATCTCTTATCTTCTCTTTCTATCTCATTTTAGATTTGCAATTTTAACCCTTAGCTTTATTCTTACTTTTACTTATATTGAATTTCATTGTTGCGACAAGACAGGATATTCTCACAAATGAAGAAATCTATTGATCTTGTCTTATCATTGATTGTGTGGTCTTATTTTGCCTTCTAATTAAAGGTCTTGTTCGCCACCCCCTCGTTGCGACAAAATCGCGAGGACGTCTTTACATTTTCATGTAATGACCCATTTGACCTTGTCTTATCATTTGTTAAGTATTTTGCCTCTGCGCCAGGATATTTTTATCTGCGACAATATGATGGGTTTAAATACTCTTGCGAGTGTAAAATCCCATGACACCGTCTTTTGCGACGAAATCGCGGGGGACGTCTTTGCCTTTTCATGCAAAAACCCATTGACCATGACATTTGCGTCTTTTGACATGTCCCGACTCCCTAATGGAATCTTCTCCTGTTTGCCCCTTCGAGGAGGCGTACGCCCGTCCATACAAGACTAGCTCCTCCCAGGTCTTAACAACAACAGGTTTGTTTCGCAGCCTCTTATCCCATATACCTATATGGTTTATGGTTACGAGTTGGCGCACCCTAAGTGGAGTTTTCTTCGGGCCGAGTGCAGCATATTAACCGGCGCCTTTACAACGACTCCTTGGAAGAGAAGTATAACCTTATATATATATAGTTGGAAATCAAGGTATCTCCCCAGGATAGGCTTTCATGGGCCCCAAATCTCCATGACTCGGGTTCCGGGAGCGGTGTAACCTTTCCCCTGAGCCATGTCAAGAGATACCCCTTATATGACCACTTTTAGGTCTTACATTTGCCTCACGAAATATCATTCGCGAACTAAGGTGTCGCCATAAAGGTTCGTCCCATTCCTCACTCATTCGTTTTGTTAATTCGTTCAATCATTCATTTTACGCAATGTATTGCTTGCGAGATATTCGCATAATCTTTCTTTGTTTTATTTAATCTCAGTTACATTCGCAAAAAACATTTCATCCAGAATTCATATCATTTCATCCATCTGTTATGGATAATACTTCTTGAATACAACCTATTCCATAGTCTACATCCAATCTTTGTCTACGTCTCTCCCGGGATCCATTAATCTATATGCCCATGTGCCAACTATTTCCTTAATGATATAAGGTCCATCCCATTTTCTTTCCAATTTACCACAACCAGTTGAAATTCCACAGTATCTTGACACGTTTATTATAGATAATTCTCCATATGTTGTAGTGCTCTTTCCCTTTTTCTTCTAATTCATCTAATTTGATCAAAATATTATTGAGATTTTTCTTCAAGCACAACTTGACCCATATGTCAAAAGTTGTATTATGCATTTGCATTGGTACTTGTTCACACCATCCTTTATTGTATCCTTCTAACTTCTTCTTCAATATGCTGCGACTGCACAGCCATTAGCATGCGGGTATAAGAGTTGATTTTCCACATATACGAAATGCATTAAGCAATTCTATATTTTGTCCTTTACTATGGGGGAATCCCAAATCTGCATATAATGTTCTCAAATATGAAAGTAAAAACATCCTCGCGAATGTGTTGTCAGCTTTCATCTGCCCATTTTGTGAAATAATCGGTGGCGACAATTAGATATCTTCTCATCACATTCTGGTAGAAATGGTCCCACCAATATCTAGCCCACGTTTTCAAAAGGCCACACATAGGTGCATGTATCTTCTTCCCATATCTTTCATCTTCGCAACGCCTTGATATTTGTTTGCGTCCTCATGCCATATATTTACCATTTGCATTTTTGCTTTATATGCTAAAGATCTTCCACCACTATGATTACCAAGCGTCCCGCTATGCAACATCTTCAATATGGTTTCTCCTTCCTTCCTTGTTACACATCGAATGAAGGTCCATTAAAAGATCGTCGGTATAGTACTCCGTCTCTTAATTCATAATTTGTTGCCGGCTTTTTAATTTGTGTGCTTCTAATCTATTTCTTGGTGTTTCCCCCTTTTGTCAAGTATGCATGAAGTTACGCTCTCCAATCCTCTTCGCAAAGCGTTTGTATTCCGTCTTCTATTAACATTACAATTTTCTGTTCTTCTTCTTTATTAATTGGCCAGTTGCTAAAAGTGTTTGTATCTTTATAAATGACTCATCAACAAGTTTCTTGTACTTTTGCAAAGATGGTTCATTTATAGTATATTCTTCTTTTATTTGGCGAATAGCCAATTGTGAATCCTTTGGTAATCCTCATGTTTTCCAATTTCATCTCTGCGAATGCAAAGCATGTATTATAGCTTCATATTCTGTGTTTCATTATTGGTTGGCGCAAATTCTAATCGAAGGAAAAGCCATTTAGTTACCTTACGCGATATCCAACAATTCCAATCCAGTTACCTTCTCCATTAGATGACCCATGTACTAATATTTCCCATCTATCGGCTCGGTTAACAAATCTTTTGGATCTCCATGTTCTTCATCTACGTCCATTGTTTCTTCTCTTGGTTCATCCTCTTCCAAAGGAAATTCTGCTAGAAAGTCCGACCACTTGATCTTTTGAATTTTCATTCTTGATTCGATTGGTATTTTCGTTACTACCTTAACAATGTGCGCTTGAAAGTATATGCGAAGTTTAAATGTTGCGTAAACCAATGCCAAGATTAGTTTTTCAATTTTGAATAATTCCTTTGCGGCGTTGAAGGTTTTCTTGGTGTAGTAGATTGGTTTTCTACCCTGCGTTCACTGGAGCACTTAATGCATGCGAACAAGATAGATTAATAATTCTTCTTCGGTTCCTTTTTGTAAAATTTGATATATCCATTAAATGTTCCTTTATTCCTTGGAAGGAGTCCATCTAAACTTTGATCCCTTTTTGAGAATGTTGAAAAAGTGTTAACATGATGATCGCGAGATAAACCTCCCTAGCGAAGCTAGTAACCCATTTAACTTCTGAACATCTTTTACTGTCGCTGGCGTTGGCATATCAAGCTTTTGTGCCTTTCTCAAGGGTGATTTGGATTCCCTCTTTTGATACGATGTAACCTAAAGAATTTCCGATGCAACTCAAAGGTGCGTTTTTAGTTACTTTGATGTTGAAATGTCTCATTTGTTCAAAAATTTCTTTCGGATCTGTATGTGGTCTTTTGCTTTCTTACTTTTGATTAACATATCATCTACATACACCTCTAGCGTTTTGTGTATCATCTCGCGAACACCTTTTCTACCATTCTTTGATACATTTCGCAAACCAAACGGCATTTTTGTTGTATAATCCTCTTGGAGCGAAGAAACGGAGTATGTTCTTGATCTTCTTCGGCGAGAGGAATTTGATTGTACCCTTTATATCCATTGAGAGATGATATCCTTTCGTTTCCTATTGTGACCAATTGCAGGACAGTAGAGGAAGCTATCTTTGGGACAGATTTGTTTATATCGGTAAAATCTATACAAATTCTTATCCATTTCCTCTTCTTTGGGACTATAACCATATTTGCTATCCATTCGGGATATTTTGCTTGTCTAATGATTCCGCATCTAGAACTCTTCTTCTATTTGAGGGTGATATCATTTGCGATCTTCCTAATTCTTTGTTTGAATGGCCTTATATTTTTGTCAATTTCCAATTTATGACAAGCTACGGATGGGTCAAGGCATTTCATCCATATCCCATGCGAAAATATCTTTATAATCTCATGATAAATCAATAGTTCTTCTTTCTTCATCTTCTTCCATTTTAGTCCCAATTTTTAACAGATTTGACATAGCTAGCTTTCGGTTCTCCCATAGGGGTTGGTCCTTTAATTTCTTTTGATGATTTCGCTAGGTATTCCCTTTCCTTCTTTTGCCCTTATCATGTAAATTTTAAATTCTTCTTCTTTTCTAGATGCTTTTTTACCATTTTCTTACGATCTCTTCGCTTCTTCACTAAATTCTTCATAATGCTTTACTTCGTCTTGATGATATATTCTCCCTTTATCAATATCTCCTCTGATTTCACCAATTCCAGTTGGCATGGGAAACTTGACACACTTAAGAAGTGTTGACGCCACAGCCTTGATTGCATGTACCATGGCCTCCCCTAATAACATGTTGTACGGCGATTCCATATCCACTACACTCTTGTCACTTGCGTTTCAATTTCTCCAAGCGGGGTCGTAACTTTACTTCTCATTTAGGTCTTGTTATAGATTTTCCAAAACCATTTGGGAAATCATTTCTTCATCTTTATATCCTAATTTTTTGTAAGTATGGTAAAACATGAACTGTGTCTACCAAATCCTATTTATTGCCCATTCTTCATTTGCTTTCCACCCCGATTCTTCTTCATTTTGCATACATTTATTGTGATCACTAATGGAGATGTATGATTCAATCCTTCTTTAGGTAACTGTAAATGTTATTTTACGCTTTTCCCACTCTTTCAAGACGATATCTTCTCCTCATCTATAATCTTCTTTCCTTCAAAATCTCATTTATGTATTCTTCCTCGATATTCTCGTGAAATTCATTAATTAAAGCTTGTGTACTCCATATCTTCATTATATTCCTTGTTTCTTAACTCCCCTACCTCATCGATTTAACATCTTTCTCTCTCATTTTCTTGATTCGGATAATTTCGGCTACAATCTTTTAGAATCGTTCCCTTTGTTTCTGAGCGCATATGTAATTGAAATCCCACAATACACCCCTCACAAAATTTTACTTTTTAATCCATTTTGAAGATGAATAATTATATATTTTTATTGATAATCTTTTTGAAATGTTTTACAGGATAGAGAACGAGCTAAAGAAATTACAATCACTAGATTTTCTCTCTCTAATGACTTGATTAACAATTCTAAAAGAACCCCCATACAACGGACTAATTCGACCCTTTATATAGGGTAATACAGTGGGTGGCTAAGCTGTCCTTTATTTTCAGGAATAACTCGCGAAAGTGTTATAAACATTTTTTCCTTGCGACACTCTAAATCTCGCCAAGTCTTCACATTTTCTCACTCACCATCTTAATAGTCGTTTATTAATACGCTCTACACTCACCATCTTAATAGACAGTGGCAGTACTCACAACTTCTTGGACCCCGAAGCTGCAAGTAAGAGTGGAAGTTTGATCAGTTCTACGCAGCCCTTACAAGTGGCAGTAGCCGATGGTAACAAATTGCTTAGTCAAGCAAAATGCCCCGAGTTCACTTGGAGTATGCAAGGTCATAAATTCTCTCATGACTTGCACATTCTAGAGTTGGGGGGTTATGATATGGTGCTTGGTGTGGACTGGATGCGTGAACTCATCCCTATGGTCTTCGACTTCAAGAAACTCATTATTAAATTTCAGCACCAAGGTAAGGAGATCGAATTGACAGGCCAACAAGAAGAAGCCACCTTGTCTCAAATGTCAGGATCCATCCTGAAAAGACTACTTCAAAAGGGCACCCAAGGTCTCATTGGACAATTCTTTTCTCTCCAGGCCAACACTACTCCAGAAGTCATAGAAGCACCAATTGCTGCAGTTCTAGATTAGTTCCCTGGCATTTTTCAGACACCTACCACACTGCCACCGGATATAACTCATAATCACCACATCAATTTACTTCCCAATGCTACTCCACCAAATATGCGGTCTTATAGAGTACCATATCTGCAGAAGGAGGTGATTGAGAACCTAGTCTAAGAAATGTTACAAGCAGAAATCATACAGCCCAGCCGTAGCCCTTTTGCATCACCAGTCATCTTAGTAAAGAAGAAACACGGCGGGTGGAGATTCTGTGTCGACTATCGTAAGCTTAATGCAATCACAATAAAAGATAAGTACCATATACCAGTTATTGATGAATTGCTTGTTGAGTTATCTGGTGCTACTATATTCACCAAACTAGATCTTCTTGCTGGGTACCACTAGATTAGGGTATACTTAGATGACATTGCTAAGACTGCATTTCGTACACACCACGGGCATTATGAGTTTAGAGTGATGCCTTTTGGGCTCACTAATGCCCCGTCAAATTTTCAATCACTCATGAATGATATTTTTCGACCATACCTTCGAAAATTTATCCTCGTCTTTTTCGATGACATATTACTCAATAGTAAAGATATGGCTTCACATTGTCAGCATCTTCATATTACACTTTCTATCCTACACAGTCATTCCCTGTTTGTTAAGCGTAGTAAATGTTCATTTGGTCAATCACAAATAGAGTATCAAGGTCATGTAATCGGCAACAAGGGTGTCATGGTGACCCGAGCCAAAATTGATTGTATGGTGAAGCGCCTAGACCAACTACCACTAAGGGTCTCGTGGGTTTCTAGGGCTGACGAGGTTATTACCGTAAATTTGTCAAGGACTATGGGATTATTTGTCAACCACTTACAACATTACTTAAAAGGGTAATTTCTCTTGGAATGCGGATTTGAGAATCAGCTTTTGAGCTGCTCAAAAAAGTGGTCACCTCTACTCAGTGTTGGTATTACCATATTTTAGTAAGGAGTTTGTCGTAGAAACAGATGCTAGTGATATAGGTGTTGGGGCAGTGTTAATACAAGATGGTAAGCATATTGCTTTCTACAACAAGGGATTGGGCATCAGATACACAACACTTTCACTTACGAAAAAGAGTTATTGGTCATCGTCCTTGTCGTCACCAAATGGAGAACTTACTTATTGGGTTCCCATTTCAAGATTTTTACAAATCATCAAAGCCTCAGGTTTTTCATGGAGCAGCAGTTACACACCTTACTCCAGCATAAATGGCTCACTAAGCTTTTGGAGTACAACTTCACCTTGTGTTACAAGAAAGGCTCAGAGAATCATGTAGCTGATGCTCTGTCTCATGCTAGTTGTTCTTCCTTATCTGCGGCTCAACCAAAATGGCTTGAAGAAGTGATCACTAGCTATGTGGCTGACCCACTTGCCTCAGATTGGATCCCAAGGCTCATTGTTTCTCCCTAAAATGATGAGGGTTATACTTACACTAATGGTATTCTGAAGTTGCAGGGCAGGATATATATTGGCACCAGTGGTGCAGTTCGACACAAGATTCTTGCAGTTGTTCATTCCTCAGCCATTGGAGGACACTCCGGAATGCAAGCCAGTTATCAGAGAGCATTCTTCCATTGGCCTGGCTTGAAGAAAGACTTGATTGCATTCGTCCGCAACTGCGACATCTGCCAACAACATAAAGTGGAACATCAGCTACCTGCTGGTTTGTTACAACCATTGCATGTACCTGATCAAGCATGGAAGCACCTTAGCATGGATTTCATATCTGGTTTTCCAAAGTCGGAGGGCAGAGACGTAATTATGGTAATTGTTGATCGTTTCACAAAATACTCTCACTTTATAGCATTTAGTCACCCTTACACAGCTCAAACAGTAGCCAAGGTTTTTATCAACACCATCCTTAAAATACATGGCATCCCTGAAACCATTGTTTCTGATAGAGATGCAGTATTTTTGAGTGGATTTTGGCAGGCCTTGTTCCAGGCAGTGGGTACTTCTCTACATTTGAGAACGGCTTACCACCCGCAGACGGATGGACAAACAGAACGTGTTAATGCTTGTTTAGAATCCTATTTGCGTTGCATGTGTAGTTACAGGCCTGTCAAGTGGGTGTCATGGTTATCTCTCGCGGAGTGGTGGTTTAATACCTTTTACCACACCAGCCTCAAGCTAACACCTTTTCAGGCTCTTTACGACTATCCCCCACCACAATTTGGACTACACGCTGCTGGGACCATTCACAATTCCTTAGTAGAAGATTATTTACACCAGCGAGCCATTATGACAGATGTATTGCTCCAGAATCTTCTTACTGCTCAACATCGAATGAAACAGCAAGCTGACAAGGGCAGGGTTGAGAGATCTTTTGCAGTGGGCGATTGGGTATATTTACGTCTTCATCCATATTGGCAGACATCAATTCAGCTACACAAGAATCTCAAACTAGCAGCCAAGTTCTTTGGTCCTTACAAGGTACTAGAAAGAGTTGGTGCTGTTGCTTATCGACTTGAGTTACCTGTTTCTTCTCGGATTCACCCAGTTTTCCACGTCTCACAATTAAAGAAGAAAATTGGTCAAGGACTTCTTCCACAGACAGTACTTCCCACCTTGGATAAAGATGGATTATTCAAGGTCAAGCCTGTTAAAGTTTTGAGTACTTGGGTTCTTATCAAGGGCCGCCAACATGTTCCACAGGTGCAGGTCCAATGGTCTCACACTACTGAAGGAGATGCTACTTGGGAAGACACAGCTTTCATCAGATCTTATTTCCCTAAGTTCATCCTTAAGGACAAGGATTTGTTGTAGGGGTGGGCATTGTCATAGCCTTGTCTGACTTAACTACTTAAGGGGTGCCCTTATCATTGTATTGAGTGTCTTTAGTTAAACTTCTGTGTGTGTGTTTGGCTCGTGTGACCAAAACACTCTTCTCTTTTATTCGTCTATGTAACCCTAATCAAAACTAGTGAAGATTTTTATGTTAGAGTTAACTCTGCCTCTTTGAGGTTTTATCCCAATCTTTACAGAGTAGATCCTGTAAGATCCCTAATTTAGTTATTTGTAGTGTAGATCACTACACTTTGGTGTGCACAATACTTGTTTCGGTAAAAGAGTATCCAATTAATAATCGGTTTATCTTTGTGATAGATTGGATTGATTAATTGAGTAGATCGACATCAACACAATTCTTTCGATTAATAGTGTTGTTGGCTTAATCTTAAACGATTACTTCGATAATTGAATATAAGATAGATCTAAGGTCCCGACGAAGGAGTTTATGTTAAGATAAACGGAAGAGCCTTTGTCCAACTCATATCACTTGGTTGAATAGAGTTGATACCAAACATATTTGTTGTTCCTTTACTGTTTGGAATACGAACCAAAGGAATTGTTCCAAGTACGTGACTAAGGTCGGAGGCGTGGGAATACAGACGGAAGTAGGTGAACTATAGGTTTAGTTGCTTGGTCTCAACTATACGAAGTTAGGTGTAATTTTGTGTAGCGGCTTAATCCTGAGAGTATTCAATTCTAGACAAGGTCCCGAGGTTTTTCTGCATTTGCGTTTAATCTTGCTGTGTCATTTACTTTATATTTCTGCATTATAATTGTTTTATTATAATTAAAGTAAATTACACAAACGTTAATTCCTATTTACTTGATAAGTGAATCCTATTGTGTTTGGTTAAGTCCGAACCTTTTTATCAAGTAACATACTTCGTTGTTGTATTGTGATCTCGTATCCATAGATAATCACACGAAGTGTGAACCGATTAGTTTTATTGTCTCGACTCAGTCCATAGACAATCACTTTCGGAGAAAGGACTTATAGGTAGGAAAAGTTTTATCTTGAGGTATATTTGGGTACCCTCGCCTTTTCAATTGGTATCAGAGCAGGCAAACACGAAAAGATCTAACAATATGTGATCTGTGTTTGGTGCGATCCAATCTATAAGAAATTGAATTCATGTTCGATTCAATTAACGTTTCAAGATCCTCAGTAGATCTTCAAAAAGATTCTGATGAATATCTCTCAGGGCTTGCCAATATTTTAGATAAGTGGATTGAACAAAACCGGTTATTTACTGATGAAATCAGTAATATCATGAGTGATAGAAAACTAGTAAAAACTTTAGACGACTCGAAGGATTCTCTAAATTGTTCAATACCAACATCTAGATGTCATAAACAGACCAAGAAGAGACAGTCCATGAATTTCTTTCAAGAAGGATGGAGTCATTTATGTCAGAAAATTTGTTTTGCAAAACTTCTGATCAATCGTGTTAAGAATCTTTATAAGAACTTAACAATTCATCCTAAACCTGGTGAACAATGTCTGGGAGCCTTTGCACTTAAAACAACTTCACCATTCTAGTGGTTCCTAAATAGTGGTTGTAGTAGACATATGACAGGTGATCTCTCTTGGTTCACAAGGACAGAAGACTATAAGGGAGGATCTGTAAGATTCGGAGATGGAAGCAGTTGTCTTATTAGCAAGAAAGGTACTATCAAACTCCTGGTATTCCCGAAATTCATGATGTTGTTTAAGTTAAAGGAATGAAAGCAAATCTTCTGTCTGTAAGTCAAATTTGTGATAAAGGTAACAAAGTTATCTTCAATATGAAAGGTTGTGATATTGAAGACAAGCCCAGAAAAATAATTTTTCGAGGACGAAGAAGTATGAATAATTATCACCTTCTTGATATACAGTCCAATATGTACTGTAACTTGACTAAGGTCGAGTCAACCCATTTGTGGCATGAATGGTTTGGTCATATCAACTACCGAATGCTTGGAAAGCTCATTAATCGTGAACTTGTCAAAGGTGTTCCAAAAATTAACACTAAAGTAGAAGGTGTTTGTGGGGCATGCCAAAAGGGTAAGCAAGGAAAAATTCCACACAAACTTTCTCGAGACATAACCACTCGTGCTCCTCTCGATCTTATTCATATGGATCTTTTTGGTCCAATCCAACAAGCATCCGTTAGAGGAAATAAGTATGCTTTAGTGATGGTAGATGACTATACACGTTTTACATGCGTTGCTTTTATAAAGCACAAGAATGACACTCTTGATGAATTCAAGATTATCGTGAACAAAATACAAAATGAACAAGGTCGAAAACTTAAGAAGATAAGAAGCGATCGTGGTACAGAATTCAAGGATACGAAAGTATATGAATACTGTAATGATCTTGGGATTTCCCATCAATTCTCTGATCCTATTACACCTCAAGCCAATGGTGTAATTTGAGAGAAAGAATAGAAATATTCAAGAAATGGCAAGAGTAATGCTTCACAATAAAAACCTACCATTAAACTTCTGGGGGAAAGCTGTTTTTACATCCTGTTATCTAATAAACAGAGTTTATTTAAGATCCAAAACTCTAAATACTCCATATGAATTATGGTATGGAAGAAAACCCAATCTGAGTTATTTAAGGGTTTTCGGAAGCAAATGTTATATTCTCAAAGATAGGGAACATAGAGGAAAATTCGATTCCAAAAGTGATGAAGGAGTCTTTCTTGGCTATGCCTCTGATAGTCGTGTCTTCCGAGTATACAATCTCAGAACCAAAGTTATGATGGAATCAATTAACGTGGTTATTGATGACATTAGTGACTTTAGTCAAGGCAACCACACTGCAGTAGAGCTTTCTCCCTCTGAAACTGTTCTTAAATAAAAACAGACTGAAGAAGAACCAACTGTTGTTCCTCTAATTAGTGACACTGATGATAAAGATGATAATGGAATTATTGTTGAATAACCCAATGATACTGAAAGTATTGTCCAAAAACCTGCCAAGTGAGTACATCAAAGACACTCTACTGAAGATATTATTGGAGATGCCAATGCCAGAGTTATGACTCGAAGAGAACTTCAGAATATCTGTCACTATTCATGTTTCTTATCTTCAATAGAACAAAAAAAAATTGAGGAAGCACTCAGTGAACCAGCTTGGGTAAACTCTATGCATGAGAAACTCAATCGGTTTAAAAGGCAAGAAGTGTGGGAACTTTTTCCAAAATCAGCAGGAGTAAACATTGTTGGAACTAAGTGGATCTACAAGAACAAATCCGATGAATTTGGAACAATTTTCAGAAACAAAGCCAGGCTTGTTGCTCAAGGATATTCTCAAATTGAAGGTATTGATTTTGATGAAACTTTTGCTCATGTTGCTCGTTTAGAATCAATTAGACTTTTACTTGCTTATGCCTGCTATCTTAAGATAAAACTGTTTCAAATTGATATCAAGTCTGCTTTTTTAAATAGGGATCTAAAGGAAGAAGTTTTGGTAGCTCAACCAAAAGGATTTGAAGATCCATTGTTCCCAGACTATGTCTTTAAACTTAAAAAGGCCTTGTATGGTCTAAAACAAGCTCCAAGAGCTTGGTGTGACAAGTTGACATCCTTTCTACTTCAAAAGGGATTCTCTAGAGGTGGTGCTGATAAAACGCTTTTCACCAAGTGGAGTGGTAAAAATGTTCTTATGGCACAAATATATGTAGATGACATCATATATGGATCCACCTCAAAATCTCTAACAGATGAATTCCTAAATCTTATGAGTGGAGAATTCGAAATGAGAAATGTCGGAGAATTGTCATACTTTCTTGGTTTGCAAATACAACAACAAAAAGACAATATTCTTCTTTCTCAAGAAAAATATGCAAGGAACTTAGTTGAAAAATTCGAATTAAAAGATTCAACACCTATGGCAACTCCAATGCCAACTACTGGGAAACTCCAATCCAATACTGGAGAAGAATCTATTGATCAAAAACTATACAGATCCATGATAGGAAGCTTGCCATACTTAACTACAACAAGACCAGACATTGCTTTCAGTATGGGATGTTGTGCCAGATTTCAAGCAGATCCTAAAGAGTCACATCTTAAAGCTGTGAAACGAATCATAAGATACGTTAATGGTACCCTACATTATGGCTTATCATACTCTATGGATACAAACAACAGTCTTGTTTCCTATTCAGATGCTGCTTGGGCAGGGTGTGTAGAAGATCGTAAAAGCACCTCTGGTGGTTGCTTCTATGTTGGTCAAAATCTTGTTGCTTGGCACAGCAAGAAACAAAACTCACAGTCCTTATCAACCTGTGAAACAGAATACATTGCTGCTGGTAGATGCTGTACCCAACTACTATGGATGAAACAGATGCTCATGGACTATGGAATAAATATTTCAACTATGAACATCATGTGTGATAACTCAAGTGCTATTCGCTTGACTGAGAATCGTGTTGAACATTCTCGTACTAAACACATAGATATTAGATATTACTTTATTAGAGAATTATATGAGAATGGTGTTATCAAATTAGAGTATGTTCCATCCGAGCATCAACCAGCTGATATTCTCACTAAACCCTTAGATAGAACAACTTTCGAAAATCTAAGGAAATCCATAGGGATTGTCAAGGTACATTAGTACCTTGTGGATCCGGTTTTCAACTTTTGCTTGCAACAGTTGAAATCGGATTGGTGGTTGTTATTCTTTTGTTTTTGCATAAGGATGACAACATGATGATATTTCAATATCAATTCTCCCTGGAAGAAGATGCAATCATATTAGAGAAGTGGATGCAAAATTTGAGGTAACAATCTTGTTAGTTAATTGTTTTCCTGTTTAAGAAAAGCATGAGTTTATTTCATATATATTTATTGCTTTTGCTTAACAAAATTTCGGTACAATTGATGTTTATTCCATTATGTGTGTATGGATGTATGTCTGATCAATTGGTTCTGGTTAAGAAAAACTATTGTTATCTTGCTTTATTGGGTGGTATCAATTGTTTAGGCTTACAAAATTTGGTGCAATTGCGGTGCTTTTAATGTCTATGTTGTTTCAATTGCTTCCGGTTGAGGTGAATAATTATGCAAGTTGATTTATGTTGGTTTGTATGAATTATTTATGGCTTAATGGAATAAAAGGTGTACGGGATGAGTTGTTTAGTCCAATTCAATTCCGGACAAGAGAAACTAAGTTAATTCTGATCTTAGTTAGACTTATCGAAGTGAGGTTTCGGTTATTCAAGTCTAATTGAATGCCTTAACAAGAAATGCTAGTTAACTGACCTAGTATTTGTGTTGTTTAAAATTGAAAGGTCTAAGTTTATGGATAATTAGAACCTGATGAGAAAAATAGAGTTATCTTTATTTTGGTCTTATCGAATTAAGCGATTGTCTTTGTACAATCGGTTTAGCAAAGGGACTAAGGTGCTTAGTTGATTTTTGGTTTGCTAAACTAAAATGGAGAAATTGTTTCGGACAATTGTTTCCTTGGTAACATATCAAAATAAAGCTACTTGTAGTTTCAGTTTTGATAGTGGTTATCATAACATGATGTGTGGAACCCTCGTGCCTAACTCTACAGGTTGCAAGTCTATTGAGATTTGTAAGATTCTTTTCGTGTTGTCCTTTATTTTTTCGTTTCTTTGTCATTTTGTGACAAAAATGGGGAGAAATATATGGAGTAAACAAGTGATACTAGCATTGATTTTATATTGATTGGTATCGCTAAGGAAGAGAACATTGGTGCTTAAACGTTTTATCTAAACGTAAGAGTGAAAGCACGGATTAAGGGGGAGTAACATGTCATATGAATTGGTATAACAAAGACATGCGGATTGAATATCTTCATATCTTCCTTAGGGGAGTAATAGCTTTGTTATTATGATGTCAATAGTGGCATTTTCAAGGATTGAATGTAAGCAGTTTATTGTGTTGTTAAATCGGGAATCAAGCGTATGTGTAATGAATTATTGTAATTTGTTTATCCATATGATGTAAGAGTTTTGTCAATAAAATTGACAAAGGGGGAGATTGTTAGAGCATAGCTCGGATGAACCCACCAAGCGTTGGTATGTCAAGTTTGGTTGTCATATTTTAGTGAATCAAAACTCATGTTAAGAGTCGTTTGATTATGTATTAGAGTCAACTTCGTATAGGTTAGCTTGAAAGTATTAGGATATGAGACTTTACAAGTATTGCGAAGACTTGAAGATGTGAAGAAGCAAGGAGCTACAACGACAACAATCATCCTTCCACTTGAGGTTAGTAATATTTGACTTGAACTGTTTCATTCCCTAACGTATCTTTTAAGTCGTGCATATTGAAGAAAAAAAACTGTGAAGCCTATTTGAACTCTAGATAGACATAGTATTAAGGAATACAATACGAGGTTTATTGCTTAACCATTAAACTTTGTAGATAAGACATCGCCATAATCATTTGAATGCTATTGTGATTATGTATGGGTATGAGGTGAGGATTTCATCCTAGTGAACAATGTTTTACATGTGTTCTAAGGAAGTAAGTTCATAAACTTGTTTGTGAATCGAAAAGGAAATCGCCATGCGTTATTGGTTTTGTTATTCATTGCATATCATATGAACAACCAATATGTGTGATTGAGTATAACCGTTCACGACTTGTTATGTTCTTGGTAGAACTATTCACAAAGGCCTGACTTATGTATTGGTATGACTTTTATTAGTGAAACCGATCTTAAGTAGTCACCTGAGATGGTATGATCGGGTTTGTGATTTTCTTTCTGAACAAATATGGGAAAGGGGAATCGATCCTAGTAAGAGGTGCAGTACATCACAAAGGGGAACCGATCCTTGTATGAGGTGCAGCAAGGTTTATAGCAGAAAGGGGAACCGATCCTATGAACATGTGCAACACGTTTTTAGGCAAAGGGGAACCGATCCTATGGACATGTGCAACACATATAAGTTAGATACCATATATATGTGGGGAACCGATCCTAGTACCTAGTCAACCGAATTTTGGAAAGCTAGTGTGACTATGCACAGTACTCACATGGAAGGTAGGACCGAAACTTGTTTTGGTAGAACCGTTAAACCCATGATTGTGATTGAATGTTATTTGATCAATCACATAGTTCTTGAAAGTCAGATGAACCAATTCTAAACTTGTTTGGAAGTATGGCAAATCGGTTTCAAGGTTGTAAGTGTGAAAGAGAACTTACAAAGTTAAGATGTCGACATACTTTGAACACGTGCCATGAATGTGTATTTCCTTAATTGTTCAAAGTTATTCCTTAATAGCTAAGGGAAGAGAATCCCAGGATCGAAACATAAATAAGTTAAGGATCTTTTAATTAAGGTATTTAACTTCATTTTGTAGGGAAATAAGAATTAGTAATGTGCATATACTAATTTGATATTTTCCGAGAGATTTCGATCATTATTTTTGGACAGAGCATTTCCAGGAATTATGGAAACCTAATTTGTGCTTTAGTGAATATCTTGAGAATATTTTCGGTTTTGGAAATTCCTTCGTGTCCAAACTTCCTTGTCTATAAATACTTTAAGTTTGCCTTTCTAGCAAACTAATCCTTCGTAACAACAAACTTCCTCTTTGTTGTGTTGTTACTGGTGTAGCCGCCTATTCGGAGAGGAGAGTAACCTAATTAGGCGAAATCTCTTACGGACGCTCATTTTAAAGTCTTCTTTGGGATTGAGAAGCTCTATTAGTACCGTTGGTGGGAAACTAGATAATTGCGGTTTATCTTTTGTTTTCTTTGATTTGATTGACTAACGGTGGTTGAACTTTGATTGCACCTAGTTTGTTTATGCTTGAGAATCTTCTCTTCGATATAAGATTCACTCAAACTAGTTGAGAGTTTCGACGGGGATCTTTAGACATTGTTGTTAGTTCTAAAGACGATCTTGTGATAATCCATTGTTAATGATTCCGTTAAATTGCATGATTGATCACAAGAGATTCAAGTGATTGTGTGCAGGTGTTTATTGAAGATCTAAGAAGATTTAAAGACAAAGAAGATATTGAAGATTTATGATTTGTGGGTTCATAATCTTTGGTGTGCACAATACTTGTTTCGATAAAAGAGGATCCAATTAATAGTCGGTTTATCTTTGTGATAGATTGGATTTATTAATTGAGTAGATCGGCATCAATAAAATTATTTGGATTAATAGTGTTGTTGGCTTAATCTTAAACGATTACTTCGGTAATTGAATATAAGATAGATCTAAGGACCTGACGAAGGAGTTTATGTTAAGATAAATAGAAGAGCCTTTACCAACTCATATCACTTGGTTGAATAGAGTTGATACCAAACAGATTTTTTGTTCCTTTACTGTTTGGAATACGAACCAAAGGAATTGTTCCAAGTACGTGACTAAGGTCGGAGGCGTGGGAATACAGACCGAACTAGGTGAACTATAGGTTTAGTTGCTTGGTCTCAACTATACGAAGTTAGGTGTAATTTAGTGTATCGGCTTAATCCTGAGAGTATTCAATTCTGGACAAGGTCCCGGGGTTTTTATGCGTTTGCGGTTTCCTCGATAACAAAATCTTGCTGTGTCATTTACTTTATATTTCCGCATTATAATTGTTTTATTATAATTAAAGTAAATTACACAAACGTTAATTCCTGTTTACTTGATAAGTGAAATCCTATTGTGTTTGGTTAAGTCCGAACCTTTTTATCAAGTAACATACTTCGTTATTGTATTGTCTCGATCTTGTATCCATAGACGATCACACCAAGTGTGAACCGATTAGTTGTATTGTCTCGACTCATTCCATAGACAATCACTTTCGGAGAAAGGACTTATAGGTTGAAAAAGTTTTAGCTTGAGGTATATTTGGGTACCCTCGCCTTTTCAGTTCGTTCCCTCAAGGAGTGAAAATGAAAACTAATCAATTAAAATAAATATGTATGATATTATAAGCTAAACGGATCAAGTTATTGTGGACGAAAGAAATATCAAAGGTGACGAGCATGTTAGGGATTCAGGGATTCCATTGTAGAGTTGAATTCAAATATATTCTATCACAAAAGTCTCATATTACTCATATAGGGTAGCAACACATAGCATCCTATACGGAAGATTTATCAATAAAAGGCTCAACTATACTTCTCATAATATATGTTTGGTCTCACCCTAAAAGTAGATATCCAAAGTACTAAATATACATGGCATAGATAATCAACAAATTATCATAGCAAATGATTAATCAGGTTTATAGAATGGGTTTGTTTAGTATCCAACTATGAATTATACATGGCATAAATCATGAAAGAGTTATAAATCAAAACCATCGATGAGACACTCAAACATTATTAAGCACCAAAAATTGACTTTGTTTTAGAACACAAAATGAAATAACATCTACAATTTCATCCGTCACCCTAACATGAAAAACTAGCAAGACATGGCAAGAAGAAAACAATCAAAATCGCAAACCCTTGTTTCCATGTTCACGGCTCTGTAGCCGCACGTCCCCTCTTTTCTGGTTTCGGCCTGCAGCCGCAACCCCCATCTTCATTTGTACCTCAAATTTAATAGCTGATGTTGCTGCAAATTTCAATCTGAAATCTCTCGCATATACTCCAATTGAACCTAATTTCAGGCCACGGCAAACTCCAATTACTTGTTGCGGTTAAGTCCCTTTCTGCAACTGAGTTTCAGTTGAAACTTCATCTACGCCTTCCTGATTTCGTCTTCCTTTTCATCTCAGAACCGCCCCAAACAGTCACCACGAACACCATTGCACTTCATCCATGAATCAGCGTTACTTCCACTGCTTTTGGTATTCAAGAACAAGCCCTACTTCTCTGTGAACCATCTCAACGAATATGGCATCCAACACCCATTTGATTTCTTCGCCTTCAAACACATTTGTTTCCATACCTCATATCCCCTTTTCGCCTGGTTAAGAAATGAAAATTTCTTTAGTTTTATAAAGAGCAGAAGTTCTGGAGTAAGTGGTGCCACGCCATTCATCTTTCCCTTGGGTTCTTCACACGTTCGGAGCAACAAAGACACTTCTTTGTTCATCATTTTACTGCCATGAAATGCAACCAAGAGTGGTCACATGCTGTGTTAGCTTGGAAGCCCATTATTAACCAAGCTGTATCTTCCTGGTGACATGAGTCACTTTTGGTTCTTTGATTCTCCAACTCCAATATAGATTCTAATTAAGCTATTTATCTTTCGGGTGAAAAGAATTTCTTGTATCTCCTGTAAAATCTCTAAAATATGATTATTAGCGAACTATCAAGACCTAGCTAGTATAAATGTGGGTATAAAAGTGTCGCACTTGCATGCTTATCAGATTCCCTCACACTTATATTTTTCTAGTCTCGAGCAAAACAGAAAACAGACCCGCTCAACAGCCGGTCATCATGATTATTTTTTTTTTGTAGACCCGCTCAATAGATGATCATAAAATAATAAGAAAACACCCTACAATAGACCCGCTCAACAGCTGGTCATGTCAAAAAGAAAATTTGTAAGACCCACTCAACAGCTGGTCATATCTTGCAAAGAAAGTAAATTTTTAAAACCCGCTCAACAACTGGTCTTGCCGTGCAAAAAAATTTGTTAACAGACCCGCTCAACAACTGGTATTGTCTTCATAAAAGTGATCCATTTTTATTTTTTTTTGGATTCCTAACAAAAGTGAATACCTACCACAAATCTATATGGTTAACCACTCCCCACACTTAAATCGTACAGTGTCCTCAATGTAAATTGAGTGTTCAAAGTAAAATTCAAGGTAGGAAATTTCTAATATGCAATGCAACAAGCAAATAAATGAAAATAAAAGATAGAGTAGAGGGAACAAATCTGGTGGGTTGACTCCCATGAAGCAAAATCTTTTGTATCCCTACAAAAAGAAAGCAAAACATAAAAAGGAACAAAAATCTACTAATATACAACAACAATCATTCAAATAGTTTTAGTCTTGATAGAATAGATCTTCGAGGAGGACAGTTTCTACCTCGGTATTAATGAGCTCTAACAATGGTTTCACTCGTTGTCCATTGGCCTTAAACACATTGCCAGATTCTCTATTCTCAAGCACGACAGCCCCATGAGGGAAAACTTCTTTAACATAGTAAGGACCTGTCAAACGAGATCTCAACTTTCCAGGAAATAAATGCAACCTAGAATTATACAAGAGAACTTTCTGCCCAGGTTCAAATGACTTACGACTAATCGACTTATCATGAAACATTTTAGTTTTCTCTTTGTAAAGCTTTGCATTCTCATATGCATCATTCCTAATCTCTTCTAACTCATTGAGTTAAAGCTTACGGTGATTTCCAGCTGTAGACAAATCAACATTAAAAGTCTTAATTTCCCAATAGGCTTTATGTTCTAACTCAACCGGTAAATGACATGCCTTACCATAGACAAGTTGATACGGAGACATACCAATGGGTGTCTTATAAGCAGTTCGATAAGCCCAAAGTGCATCCAATAATCTTGCAGACCGATTGTTGATGGTGGATTTTCAACAAGGGTCAAATCCGTAAAATCATGATACTGCATGTTTCTGGTACGACTTCGAGCACGTGACGATTCATATTTTACGAAGCCATTGATGAACATGTCTTTCAAAAGCCTCCACTAGCCGAGCGTTCGATCCCTGGCATTTCATTGTGCACTCTATGTAGAATAATAGAATTGGGCGGTCCTCCTACATAATTGTTTGTTGAGAGGGCTTAATGCCTTCGGGACGTCGGTGATACTCACTGTTCCCTGACTACATGAGAGAAAACCCCTCTACATAGAAGAACAATTGGGCGGTTCTCTATAAGATTGAGAGCAACAACGCCTTCGGAGACAGGTGACACTCATTGATCCCGACTATGTAGAGCTACCAGTGTATAGACTCGGGCGTTCTCCGAAAGATCCGAGAGCGCCTTAGGATATTAGTCGTCTCCTGACTATGCACATAGATTAATTCTGCCGTGACATTCACCACTGAATTCCCAGAATGATCTATTATTGCTCCTATTCCATGGTCGAATCCACGGCCTGATCCCATGGAATGGCAATAACAATTGCTCATATTCCATAGTCGAATCTACTGGCCTGATCCCATGGAATGGAAATAACAATTGCTCCTATTCCATGGTCGAATCCACGGCATGATCCCATGGAATGGCAATAACGATTGCTCCAATTTCATAATCGAATCTACGACTTGATCTCATGGAATGGCGATAACAATTTATATTATCTCATTACTCCGATTTCATGATCGAATTCACTGCTAATCTCATGAAATGGTAAAAGATAATTTTATTACTCCGATTCTATGGTCGAATCCACGATCCCATGGAATGGTAATGCCTATTTTATTATTCTGAATTCATGGTCGAATCCACAGCTGATCCTATGAATTGATAATAAATAACTACTCATTTTTATTTGTTCAATTTCATGAATTATTCTACACTGAATTTCATGGATCAGCAACAAATACTCACAGTCGGGCATCTGGACCATCCCTGAGTAAGCCCCACGAAAAATGGTGTAAGTGTACTCGACAATGATGCATGATCGAGCACCGGATGCACTTAACGAGCATCCAAAAACACGAATAGATGAGGAATCCTACGCAAAAACAGGAGAAAACAACAAATATTAATAAAATAATAAGGAACGCCCGGTAGGGCCTTGGCCGTGGCCGGCCATGCCCTAGCCGTGGCAGGTCCCCATGCTTCTTTCATTATTTTGCCCTATTTTGTTATTTTCATGAACTCATGAAAAACTCCTTGATTTTAGCAACTTTCCTTGTTTTTGCAAAATTCATGGATTCTCCGTAGCTTCATGGATTCATGAAATAATATTATAAAATAGGGAAAGGTGTGCGGGACCGGGCAACATAGCCGGCCGGCCATGCCCAAGAAGTGGCCGGCCCCACACCTCACAATCCCTAGATTTTTATAATTATTATTCCCTAAACTCACGAAACTCCTCCGTTTCAACAAAAACCTATGGTTTCTCCATAACATCACGGGTTCATGAAAAATAATATTATAAAATAGGAAAAGGAGTGTGGGACTGGGCAACATAGCCGGCCATCCATGCCCTAGCCGTGGCCGGTCCCACACCCTGCAATCCCTAGTATTTTATAATTATTATTTTCCTCAAATTCATGAAACTCCTTGGTTTGAGCAAAAATCATGATTTCTTCATAACTTCTCGAATATTGCTCAAATCACGAAAATTCAAAAGCCAACGTGGTCATATGACCGGAGAGCCTCTCATGGCAATTTTGGATGTTAAATACTCTTATTTTAATATTTACAAAATATTGATCAATTGAGCATATATGCTCATTCCAACAAAAAATCAAGAATTTCAGTCAAGATAAAACTCTTCTGAAAATTCACAATGTTGCTCGAACGCACATCAGAAAATATGAAACTCTCAGTACGGAGACACGGACACCGTGGTAACATGTGCATGCCTTGATGACCGACCGAGTCATTCCTAGGGCTTGCACAAAGCCGGTCCCACATGTTTTCATAATTCTGACCTAATTTGCTCAATTGCTCATATTGGGCCCAAACTCTCTCCAACCAACCTGGGGATTGCTCAAACGGACAACATGACCACCAAGAGCCGGTCCCATGCTCTCTTGGTCGGTCCCCATCTTTCATACTTAGGTTTTTGCCTAATGTTGAACCCAATGATAATTCAATAAATGATGGCTTAGGCACTTAATCATCATTCTTTCACCAACTCTCTAACCGAGAACCCGGTGTACACTCACTCGAGCCGGGCACCACATGGACACCCATCATCCCATGTGGTCGGTCCCTCTATCACTCATGACCTATTTTGACAATTCATCAATTGTTGAACAATTGCTCAAAAATTAGGGTTTCGAACAAACGCTTCACGGAATCATCATTCGAGCAAGTTCAAACACCAAATGAATTTATGTTGATCCACGGGGATTAATTATACAATATTTGGTGATCTACCAATATTTTAATATTTTATTGGGTTACGTTACCAATAAATATTTCGTCGAATTGAGCGACATATGCTCAGTTGCTCAAATATTGGTCCAGTTATCAATATTCAAAAACTTATCAGTATTTGGTCGAATCAAGCAATACTTGCTCAATTGCACGTCAAATTATTCATATTCAGTACTTGTCGGATTGAGCAATACTTGCTCAATTGCACGTCAAATTCTCAAATATTCAGTGATTCGTCTTCGTCGAATCAAGCAATACTTGCTCAGTTGCTCGAATAATCCACAAATATTCAGTAGCTCATCAATATTCAACAACTCGTCAAATTTACAATATTTGCGTAACGTTAACATTCATGAATCGATGAGCATTTTCCAAACATGCTCGATTCAACGAAACCTAGTCTCATTGCCTAATCAGTTAACAACTGACAAACTAAATACACGTCTGTCATACGGACTCCACGATTCGTGAGACATCAATCACGTCAAATTGGGGGATAACAACTAAGGTTTTGGTCTGGCATCCTACAGCACGTGGATTCATCCACAACGAGAAATGTGCATAAGTTGTGTCAACGGTTGAAGGAGTTAGCAAAGTAGTGGGTGCACGATCCGTTAAGTCTCCACATGGAACTGAGTTTACCACGATCTTCCATTTGCCCACTCTTCCACTCATGAAACCGTCACACTTACAGAGATCAAGGTGTTCACAACTCTAACAATATAAATAAGTTTCTGAATCCACGATTGAGGACAACGTTTTTGGGTCTCTAACACGTATTTCTCGAGTAACTACTCTCAAGAATTCATCAATCCATCGAGAACTTATTCGAACTCAATAGTTCACCAATTATTGTGAAACATTCAACATACCCACAATCCTTGATCATCATTGATCCCACACAATTCTCGGCTTCCCTCTACGGATCAACCCATCTCCCTTTTTGCGACCGAATTGACTCGGAACGGCCATTGACTTGGTTTAGGCCGGAGTCCTGCTGATTGATCTCTCGAATCTAAGCACTCCCTTTGCGGTGCATCGTGTGTGAGGTTGAGCGGTTTGCTGGTTCGAGGAGTCTCGACAACACGCTCGACTCTTCACTTTCCTAAAAAACCAGCGAACCGTTTTTCCCCATCCACGCCAATCTTTACGATTTGGATTCACCGTTTTCTCTAATATTTGCTTAATTTGTCGTTTAGAAACTTCGACTTGACCACAAGTCTGGGGGTGATATAGTGTAGAGACTTTATGAGTAATGTAGTACTTACTTAAAAGAGTCTTAAAAGAACTATTGTAAAAATGTGACCCTCCATCACTAATAATGGCTATTGGAGTACCAAATCGAGGAAATATGTATTCTCTAACGAACTTGATCACAACGTTGCGATCATTCGTCTTGTTAGGTATAGCTTCTACCCATTTAGACACGTAATCAACTGCTAGTAAGATGTATACATTACCATTCGAAGTAGGGAAAGGTCACATGAAGTCTATTCCCCACACGTCAAATATTTTCACTATCAATATGGAGTTCAATGACATCATGTTGCGCCGAGTAATCCTTCCCAGCTTTTGGCACCTGTCACAACTTCGACAAAACTCATGAGTATCATGAAACAACGTAGGCCAATAAAATCCACATTGCAGAATTTTGGAAGCAGTTTTCTTAGATCTAAAATTGCCACCACAAGCATAAGAATGGCAAAAAGTGATAACGCTCATAATTTCATCATTAGGCACACATTTGCGAATCATCTGATCAGGATAATATTTAAACAAATATGGATCATCCCAAAAAAAATGCTTAACCTCAGCTAAAAATTTAGTTCTATCTTGTTTCGACCAATGCTCAGGAATTTGACCAATAGCAAGATAATTAACAATATCAGCAAACCAAGGTAACTGTGAAACAACAAACAATTGTTCATCGGGAAACGACTCATGCAAAGGTAAAACATCATTAGAAGACTCTGAAATAATCCTAGAAAGGTGATCTTCCACTATGTTTTCGGAACCCTTCTTAACCTGAATATTAAAGTTAAATTCCTGCAACAATAATATCCATCTAATCAACCTAGGTTTGGCATCCTTCTTGGATAGAAGGTACTTCAATGCAGCATGATCAGAGAATATAATGATCTTAGACCCTAAAAGATAAGGTCTGAACTTTTCTAAAGCAGAGACAATCGATAAGAGTTCTTTTTCAGCGGTGGTATAATTCAATTATGCATCATTCAAAATCTTACTGCATAGTAAATGACATGCTGTGCTTTATCCTTACGATGTCCTAAAACAGCTCCAACTGCAAAATTAGAAGCATCACACATAATCTCAAATGGAAGATTCCAATTAGGTGGTTGTATAATAGGGGTAGAAGTTAACAACAATTTCAGATTCTCAAAATCTGCAAGAAAAGTTTCATCAAAGACAAAAGCAACGTCCTTACCAAGAAAATTGCATAACGGACGTGAGATCTTACTAAAATCTTTAATAAAACGATGGTAAAATCCTGCATGACCTAGAAATTATCTAACTTCTGTAACTGTACGTGGAGGTCTCAACTTAGAAATTAAATCAACCTTAGCCTTGTCTACTTCTATTCCCTTGGAAGAAACAATGTGACTTAACACAATTCCAGACTGAACCATGAAGTTACATTTCTCCCAATTCAACACAAGATTTTTCTCCTTGCATCTCACTAGGAAAAGAGTGAGATGATGGAGACATTCATCGAATGAAGATCCAAACACAGAAAAATCATCCATGAAAACTTCAATAAACCTTTCTACCATGTCAGAAAATATGCTTAACATACAACGCTGGAAAGTGGCGGGTGCATTACACAACCCAAAAGGCATGTGTCTATATGCAAATGTCCCAAATGGACAGGTAAAAGTGGTCTTTTCTTGGTCTTCAGGGGCAATAGGGATTTGGTTATAACCGGAGTAACCATCTAAAAAACAATAGTAACTATGGCCGGCTAACCTCTCAAGCATTTGGTCAATGAATGGCAGAGGAAAATGATCTTTCCTCGTGACCTTGTTAAATCTTCTATAGTCAATGCATACACGCCACCCGGTGGTTTGCCGAGTGGGAATCAATTCATCACAATCATTCTTGACTACACTAATTCCAGATTTCTTGGGTATAACTTGAACATGGATGACCCAAGTACTATCGGATATCGGGTAAATAATACCCGCATCCAATAGTTTCAAAACTTCCTCTCTTACTACCTCTTTCATGTTAGGATTTAGCCTACGTTGCATTTCTCTAGATATTTTAGAATTCTCTTCTAAGTAGATATGATGCATACAATCGCTAGGACTAATACCTTTCAAATCTGCAATGGACCAACCTATAGCCATTTTATGTTCTCTAAGGACATCTACCAACCTACTTTCTTATTCTAGTTTGAGATTAGAAGCAATGATAACAGGTAAAGTGTTTTTAGAGCCTAATTAAACATATTTTAGAGTGCTAGGAAATGGATTAAGAGTCAAGGTCGGAGCTTTCTCGACTTATGGAACTAGTCGAGACTCGGACAGTACAAGAGGTTCAATTTTAGGCTTCCATTTACTAGTGTCCAGCAGTGGGGTGGAGTCTAACAAAGCATTGACTTCACAAATAACACTATCATCAATTATATCCTTCCCAAAATGAGTTAAACATGCTTCTAATGGATCTTCTAGATGATTTTTCAAGAAAGTATCATGAACAATTTCATCAATCATACAAACAATTTCATGGTTATCAAAATCAGGAGGAGAACATGCAACAGTAAAGACATTCACTTCCATTTTCCAACTACCAAAAGTAAGTTCCATAATACCATTCCTACAGTTTATGACCGCATTAGCAGTTGCTAAGAAAGGTCGTCCTAAAATAATAGGAATTTGACCACTAGGTCTTCCACAGGTTGTGTATCTAGAATTATGAAATCCACAGGATAAATGAAGCTATCAACCTGCACAAGAATATCTTTCACCACTCTTCTAGGAATTTTAATGGACCTATCAGCCAATTGGAGTGTAACATTAGTGGGCTTCAAGTCACAAGTCCTAATTGCTCATACACAGAATATGGCAAAAGATTCACACTAGCGCCTAAATCTAATAAAGCATGCTCAAGCTTGTGTTTTCCTATCGTGCAAGCAATAGTAGGACAACCGGGATCCTTGTATTTAGGCGACGTTTTATGCGTAATAATAGTTTCACCTGTTCAGCAAGGAAAGCTCTTTTCTGCACATTCAAATTACGTTTCACATTGCACATATCTTTCAAGAACTTAGCATACAAAGGAATTTGTTTAATGGCATTTAGAAGAATAATGTTAATCTGAACCTGTTTGAAAACTTCTAAGATGTCACTAGAACTAGCTCCTTTTTTATGGGGTAGTAACCGTTGAGGAAATGGAACGCGAGGAACATAAGCATTTTAAGATTCATTGGTTTCTTTTTGTGTCGAAGGTGTAACCTGCGTCACAATGGGCGTGTTCCTATCATGCTTATTTTTATTAGGATTACTAACTTGATTATCAATGACCCGTCCGCTTCTTAAGGAAGTAAAGGACTGAACTTGGTCGGAGGGTTTAGCACCAGATGTGCTTACCTCAAAAGAACCCTTAGGGTTGGGCATTGTTTGACTTGGGAACTGTCCCTCGTCTCTTTCATTCACTTGACTAGCAAGCTGACCTACTTGTCGTTCTATATTTTCTATGGACCTTGCAGTGGTCTGCTCTAAGTTTGTTATAGACTTTTGAGTAGCTTGCATAAACAAACTTAGACTTTCTTCCATACTAGGCATTCTTTGGTTAGAAGAATCATTAGGAATGGAAGGTTTCCGTGTGTAATCACTAGCATTATTAGATTGACCTTCATACTGACCTCTAGACTAAGAAAAGTTAAGGTGTCTTGCCCACCCTGGGTTGTAAGTATTGGAATAAGGGTCAAATTTACGACGATTATCTTGATAGAGAGCATTGACTTGTTCACTACCATCGTCATAAAAGGTTTGGTCTGAAAACTCGACAAAAATCTTAGCTTTAGAATTATGTTCTAGGGATTCAAGCCTTCTTGTCAAAGAAGTTATTTTAGCGTCAGAGTCAAATTGAATATCAACTCTGTGCGCTCCTTTGATATTAGAAATTGACCTTACTGGTTCCTTATCATCCCACTCTTGGGTTTTTTCATCTACCTCTTGCAAGAAAGTATACCCCTCATCAGCACTTTTATCCTAAAAATTACCACTACAAAGCGACTCTACCATGGTCATAGTTTTATGATCTAATCCTTCGCAAAGAATAAAAGTAAGTCTAGGAGTATCAAATCCATGGTGTGGACACTGAAACAAAAGATCATGGAATCTCTCTAGGTAGTCATAAAGAGATTCTCCCTGTTGTTGCACAAAACTATTCAATTTTTGACGAATGCAAAAGTATTATGCCTAGGGAAAATTTGTTCAAAAACAGTTTTGTCATGTATTCCCAAGTCCTAATTGATGAAGGAGCCAATGCATTTAACCAAGATTTTGCCTTATCCTTTGATGAGAAAGGGAACAACCTAAGTTTAAGGTATTCATCAGACATATTCTTAATTTTAACTGTACCACACAATTCTTCAAAGTCTCTAATGTAATAGTAAGGATTTTCATTCTCCTTACCATAAAAGTTGGGAAGAGCCTGAATGGTATTGGTCCTAATCTCATAAGTTGTTGTAGCAGCAGGCAAAACAATGCACGAAGGTTGATAGATTCTAGTTGGATACATATAGTCTCTCAAACTCTTAACTGGAAGGTTTTCACCCTCATCATCGGTTCCAGCCATAAATAGTGGAGCAAATTGATTTCTATCCCAACAAACCGGAAAATTTTGCATACACTAAACACAAGCAAAAAGTTGATTCGTACTTACCTTGCAAAAGCTTTTGCAAGTAAATCAAGCACTTACTCTCTTTTCGCTCGCTACCAATTCCTAGGCCGCAATCCAAAATAACTAAGAAAGGTACCTATAAGAGTCAAACCAAATCAGCAAAAAGAACTAACAAAAATCTAAAAGAAAAACTAAAAACAAAGCAATAACTACGGAAAATTAAATCCAAAACTACTGACTAGAAAGTCTAAGTATCAATTAGAGAGGGTTTTGCAACCACTCCCAGGCAGCGGCGCCAAAAACTTGATGGGCCGGATAACCGACTCTGTTTTACCACAAGTGCACGGTGTCGAAATTGTAGACAACAACAAATGTGGTTCGTTCCCTCAAGGAGTGTGAAAATACCTCTAACTGATATTAATCAATTAAAATAAATATGTAGGATATTCTAAGCTAAACGAATCAAATTATTGTGGACGAAAGAAATATCAAAGGTGACGAGCATGTTAGGGATTCGGGAATTCCATTGTAGAGTTGAATTCAAATGTATTCTATCACAAAAGTCTCATACTACTCATATAGGGTAGCAACACATAACATCCTATACGGAAGATTTATCAATAAAAGGCTCAACTATACTTCTCATAAGATATGTCTGGTCTCACCCTAAAAGTAGATATCCAAAGTACTAAATATACATGGCATAGATAATCAATGAATTATCATAGCAAATGATTAATCAGGTTTACATATGGGTTTGTTTAGTATCCAACTATGAATTATACATGGCATAAATCATGAAAGAGTTATAAATCAAAACCATCGGTGAGACACTCAAAAATTATTAAGCACCAAAAATTGACTTTGTTTTAGAACAAAAAATGAAATAACATCTACAAGTTCATCCGTCACCCTAACATGAAAAACTAGCAAGACATGGCAAGAAGAAAACAATAAAAATCGCAAACCCTTGTTTCCATGTTCATATCTCTGTAGCCGCACGTCCCCTTTTTTCTGGTTTCGGCCTATAGCCGCAACCCCCATCTTCATTTGTACCTCAAATTTAATAGTTGTTATTGCTGCAAATTTCAATCTGAAATCTCTCGCATATACTTCAATTGAACCTAATTTCAGGCCACGACAAACTCCAATTCCTTGTTGCGGTTAAGTACCTTTCTGTAACTGAGTTTCTGTTGAAACTTCATCTACGTCTTCCTGATTTCGTCTTCGTTTTCATCTGAGATACGCCCCCAAACAGTCACCACGAACACCATTGCACTTCATCCATGAATCGGCGTTACTTCCACTGCTTTTGGTATTCAAGAACAAGCCCTACTTCTCTGTGAACCATCTCAACGAATATGGCATCCAACATCCATTTGATTTCTTCGCCTTCAAACACATTTGTTTCCATACCTCAGATTCCCTTTTCGTCTGGTTCAGAAATGAAAATTTCTTTAGTTTTACAAAGAGAAGAATGTGTGGAGTAAGTGGTTCCATGTCATTCATCTTTCCCCTGGGTTCTTCACACATTCGGAGCAACAAAGACACTTCTTTGTTCATCATTTTACTGCCATGAAATGCAACCAAGAGCGGTCACATGTTGTGTTAGCTTGGCAGGCCACTATTATCCAAGCTGTCTCTTCCTAGTGACATGAATCACTTTTGGTTATTTGATTCTCCAACTCCAATATAGCTTTTAATTAAGCTATTTATCTTCCGGGTGAAAAGAATTTCTTGTATCTCCTGTAAAAGCTCTAAAATATAATTATTAGCGAACTATCAAGACCTAGCTAGTATAAATGTGGGTATAAAAGTGTCGCACTTGCATGCTTATCAAATATCACAGGTTGTGCGTAGTTTAATCAGTTAATAAATACGACCTTGTTTGTTGGATATAACTTGATTGACACTTGGGCATTGGTCTTTGGTACCGTCCAAGTTGTTTTTCATATCAATCAGGCTCACGGATTTCTATCTGTTCGATTTGCTTATTGTATTGAGAAATAAAGATATAAAGCTCTTTGATATATTTCTTGATTGAGTCTCACTTTTTAGTTGGTGCACTCAGAATTATGTTGGAGTTTAGACCATACAGATTGTCGAACGAATTATTGGGTGTGGTTTTTATACCCCCGCTTTTTCAATTGGTATCAGAGCAGGCAAACACGCAAAGACCTCATAAGTATGTGTTTGTAGCAATCTGACTCTATGGACATAAGTGTTATCTCTGAAAAACGCATCACCAGAAATTAAAAGTTTGTTTCTATAAAATCTATTAAAGAGAAAGACTTGTCAATCTCGCATATAGATGAACATTCTATTCCCACGAAACAGACAAATATTGATAAGTGTTACTCGCATTATCTTACTGACGAGTATGACTCCGAAGTAGAAAGGAAAGCAGCCCAAGAAAGTGCAGTGATTCTAAGTCTTGTTAGAATCCAAGCATTTGAATCAATAGGCTGAAACACAAAATATTGGTATTGTAAATGATCGTGATTCCCAATTAAGGATTTCTCACGAGGAAAACGCTGAAGTCTGTTCTTCTCGAACCTTACTCGAGGCGAAACTCAAAGATGATGCCTTATAAATCGAATGTTTATTGAGTAAACTCTCTATTCAATGCAAAGGATGTTCTGAGGTCCATTATACCAATTGCTTCTGACACAACCGAGATGTAAGAAATGTGACAACTTGTCATCATGTTTCTCTGATGAAATCAGCTTCAGAAGCTAAATTTGAAAATCCTTCCTATTACAAAGATGTGCTTGTACCTTCCTCTGACCAAGGAATCACCACATCTCATGAAAGGGAGAAATCTCCTAATGATGGTGTTAAACCTATTCACTCAGGTGATCAGAAAGTGTGTCTCTTTTGTGATTCAAAAGGACATGTTCGACGGAAGTGCAAATTAAGTTTGGATGACAATTATATTGGTCAACTTCAACACACCTTAGATTTAATTCTCAAAGGTGTAACTGACACTAGTAAGTCTAAAAAAATTGGTTTTTATACTCACCCTGTGAAACTTTCTAGGAAATTCAGTTCAATTTGCTCTTCTAACGTTCGAACTTGTAATACTAGTGTTAAAACAAATCGGTCAAGGAGATTTCAAAAAGATCTTCCTCAGACTAAGAAAGGGGATGTTTTTTATGGGGTGAAAAACGTACCGGAAGGTGTAAACAACAATGGAGATTCAAAGGACAATCTAAATCTGATAATTGAAGGTTACAAAGATCTTATCAACAGGTTGTCAAATTCCTCCAAACAAACTCCTTCAGGTAAGGATTCAAACTTGGTTTTATACTTTGATGATAGTAAGTTTTATGATACTTTTTCGCATCAAAAAGGGATTCCTCCAAAAATTAGAAGAAAAAAAAAAGAGGATTAACCATGAATGTTATTCATTTAATGAGAATAATGCTCATACTTGTGTTAATTAATCACAAGGTTTGATATCTTACTCATAAAAATCATGCTGAGTAAGAAGTGCTAATGATCATGTATACTTACTGGCAAATTGTTCTCTGTTTAGTTGTGTTATTTTTTACTTGTTAATAGTCAGATTATTTTTCACAGACAACGCTGCATAAGTATTTTCATTGTTAAAGTTTTCTTCAAAGTGTTTTACAAATTGTTACATATTTTTAGTTTGATACTCTTGTGCTCTAAAATTTTCCTCTTGAGAGAATATAAATTTATTGAGCTAAGATTTGTGGAAGAAAAATTTTCACTTAGCAAAATTTTTGTTGAGCTTTTTAAAAAAAAAAAAAAAAAAAAAAAAAAAAGTTTCCTTTTAACTCATCATTACTGGTCACGAACTAAGTCTACCCTAAAAATATACTCCCTGAAAAACCGTTTATATACCTATTCTATTGAGTTGAATTATCTCACTGTAGGTTATTTTTCTCATATCAAGAATGTCGTCTCCTTCTCGCACTTGTGATTTTGCGAAAGGGTTTATTGATAAAGGTATGGGTTACGGTTCTAAAGGGAAGAAGAAAAGAACACTGGTAGAAGATGACTTTGTTGAATCTCGAAACTCTGAAGACTATCCTGATGTCTCATGCTATTATGCATATAACCATCAAGATGTAGTGCATGATAAGATGGTTTCTGCTGAATTTGTTCATGATTTTCTCAAATACTTTGAGAAAGCAAAAATTCAGCTAGTTGATACTATGAAGGGTCTCGATGTGTTATGAACTGAGTTGAAAAGGGTTAATTCTGACCTTATTCTCATGAAGACGCATGTTAAAGACCTTCTCAATGAAGATATCTTCTCCAAAGATATCTTCTCAGTAGATGTTGTTAATCACAAGCTTAGGGGTCTTAAAACCCGTGAGAGTTCCGAAAGTGTGTTTTAGTTTTAGCAAGTTTTTTTTTTGTTTCTTAGGAGTTCTATGTCTAGGAAACTTCTTATGAGAATTTATTTATATGTTTAAGAAGGATAACTAGGGTTTGGTATAGCAATTATTGTGATTACACATAGCTATTTCCAACGATTTTCATCTTGCAGTGTTTTTCGATTTATTTGTTTAAATTCTAAGTTATTTGGAATATGATTTTTGCAGTATTTAATCTTTTGATTGTATATATTGCAATTGCTTATGAGATGAATGCCTTTACGTTCGTAAAATGTGCTTGTATCTCATAAGTGCTCAAAATTTAAGTTTATTATGTCTTTATGCAAATATTGATAAAAGATGGAATGAACTTTTGAAAATTCCGAGGTATTGATCTTTCCCTGATCCACTTCTATGTGAAAGTACTGTATACTCCGTAAGTTTTCTTATGTTGTGCATTTCCGATTATATTAATCATTAAGGTTCTCTTCTGGTTAATTTATTCGAGTTTTCTGGATACAAATCCATGTGATTTGTTAACGTCCAAAGAAATCCTTCTTTTCTTGTAAAAGTAAGGTCGCTCATGTTGTTCTCTTGGGAATGACATCAAATGGGGGAGAGTTCTTAATTGAACTTGTGCTTAATTGCCAAATCTTTGTGGGGAGTGCAGCTGTGAAATATTGTAGGAGTTATATTGTATGTTTATAAACTCCTAGATGAATACACTAAGTTTCGACTATGTGAAATCATCGAAACAAGTTGATATGTTCTCTTTTAGTCATGAATTATCTCTTTGGGAATTTAATTATGATCCCGTAGTTTTCGTACCTTTGCCAATTTATATTGACAAAAAGGGGGAGAATTATTTAGTAGTTCACACTACATACATATGGTTTACGGATCATTATGTAAGGGGGAGTGGTTTTCATTATGAGATGGAAGTATTGACTAAGGGGGAGTGATACATATCACCATAGTATTATTTCAAAGTTGTGATGCGATTGGAATTTGATTCTATATAATAAAACCATGATATTGTATAACAATGATTGAGAACATATGTTTTCTTATTGTTATGGCTAGGGATCTTCAACAACAATGATGTTGAGGAATACGTTCAGAATCGCTGGAGTACGAGTAGCAAAGAATTCAAGGAATGTTGAAGAGCCAAGGAAATCAAGCATGATGGATAAGAAGCTACAAAGTTTATTTATTTTGTAACCTATATGTATTGATAGTTTCGTCACGAAAATTGACAAAGGGGAAGATTGTTAGAGCACTACTCGGTCGAACTCACAAGCGTTGCTATCTTAAGCTTGGTTGTCAAGTTTAGTTGATCAAAAATATATACTTGATTTCTAGTCTACTTATAGCTATGTCTCGGATTAGGATAGAAGTGTAGTTGAGCTTTAGACTTCACGGCGTTCACCAATTGAAGAAGAAAATCTACTGAGGATCTTGGAGGAACTTCATCAACAAAAGGTATGTGGAGACTAAAACCTATCTATCACTCTGAAATCTATTCCATTCTATCTTCTAATGAGACTAAGTCGTATAGATATATAGACTTTTACATTATACACATTTGATATTTCAAGCTAAGTTTATCTCGCTTATATAATTCTCAAAATATGTGTTGGAAGCATTTTTGCTTTAGCTATGTTCATCATATTCCTGACGAGTTTAGTTGGAAACAATTTATTTGTTGGAAACTAAATAATAAGTCTAAAGATGATCATGTGAAAATTATCTTGCACATCTTATATGATTTATGTGAGACACTAATTTGAATGATAGGTGTGAGACAGTCATTTGAATATTTTTTTATTTTATTTTTTTGCCACGATCATCGCGGGAATTGAACCCGCAACCTATAGGTTGGGAGCCCAACCCCTGGACAACTGGGCTAATGCAAGTTGGTTAGTCATTTGATGTTAACTTGGGAAGTTTCGTATTGATCACTCGATCATTGGTTAAGCTAATGGTATGTGTGAGACAGCCATAATCGTCTTCTAACGATGTTTCAATGATTGAAATGTGAGTTTAGAACAAGTACCCATGTATTGGATACAAGACAGTATGCGTACACAGTATGCGAACTGTTTTGGTATAATTCAGGTCTGAAACTCTTGTTTGCGTACCTAGTATGCGAACGGTTTTACCTAACAAGGTCCAGAACTCTTGTTCGCGTACCTAGTATGCGAAAGGCTCCACCTGAGTTGTGTCCGGGACGGTTGTTCGCAAACTTGGTTTGCGAACGGCTTGACTAGGCCAAGGTCCGGAGCTGCTGTTCCCGTACCTGGTTTGCGAACACATTGGTTAAGTTCTAAAATCGGTTATGTATGATTCTCATACTCATGAACTAAAATATTTATGATTTAAGGAATGCAAATTAACTTTGCAAACCGTGGCTTGATGTTCATGAATTGATTTTTGTATAAGTACTTTGTACACTTACGAATCAATCCGATTTTGTTTCAATTTGTTCATGTATATATCTATGAGATAGTGAACAATTGAAAACTCTATTTGAAACACAAATAGATTCATTTGATTATCTTTCATATTTGATTGATCATAATATTTGATCTAGAAGTGTTAGATGAATAAGGCTAAGACAAAAATGTTCATATGGCTGACTTCGGTTAACTATTGTTGAGCCAACTCAATATACACGTTTAGGTATGGTTACCCATATCTAAATATAAGTATATTTTATTTATGTGTAACAAGCTAAGACCATCCAACGGTTGAGATTAATTGCTTAATTTTTAAGCAGACTTAGCTTGAATCTTAATTAAATCAGGATTTCATCTAACGATGAATATTGAACGCTTTGTTACTAAGCTATCTTAGCTTTGATTGCAAGCAACCCTGATTTTGAAGACTATATAAGGGACAACTCTAGCAACTGGAAAACCTAATCACTACACTTTCTTGTGTCCTAGTTGCAAACTAGACCTTTAACCTAGGTTTTTCCAAAACCATTATAAGTTAACGACTTGAAGACTTTATTCGGGATCCGTGAAGTCAGATCCAACTATTTTCTCTGTAATTACGTATTCTGATCTTACTTGTTCTATGGTATTGAGTTTTATCTTCTCTAAAATTTACTCAAGATTTATCTCTGATGGGTAAGATATAAAAACTAATCACAACAGTTTTTCGTCTTAGACTCTTGTGATTCTGCAATAACTTTTTATGTTAATCAGTTGGGTTATTGTGAGGTGATTGATATTTCTAGGCTGCTATTCGGGAGTATAAGACAGGATTATCAATTGGTTCCTATTCACCTTGATTTTTATTTAAAGAAGAACCAAAAACCGAATAAAGAATAGACGTATCTGTGGGAGACAAATTTGTTTATAAGTCTTCGACTTTGGGTCATAGCAACTCTTAGTTATGGGTGAGATCAACTAAGGGAATCAAGTGCAAAGAATCGTGTGTGTAACTAGAGGCATAAGGAACGCGACTATACCTTCATTGGTGTGAGACTTGGTCAGGGCTCAACCACATTCCAGTCCGAAGTGAACTTGTAGTATGCTAGTGTCTATAGCGGCTTAATACAGTGTGTTGTTCAAAGCTGGACAAGGTCCCGGGGTTTTTCCTGCATTTGCGGTTTCCTCATTAACAAAACTTCTGGTGTCTGTTTTATTTTTTTTCTGCATTATATTTGTTTATATAATTGAAATATCACATATTTCTGACCTTTTTTATTGGATATAACTTGATTGACACTTGGGCATTGGTCTTTGGTACCGTCCAAGTTGTTTCTCATATCAATCAGGCTCACAGATTTCTATCTCTTCGATTTGCTGATTGTATTGAGAAATAGAGATAAAGCTCTTTGATATATTTTTTGATTGATTCTCACTTTTAAGTTGGTGCTCTCAGAATTATATTGGAGTTTAGTCCATAGTGATTGCCGAACGAATTAATGGGTGTGGTTGTTATACCCCCGCTTTTTCAAGTACAACATCAAGAAACTTATAATAGAGTTGGATTCACATATGTTGCCTCATTAAAAACTTGAAAAGAAAAACCTGGTGGGACAAAACCTTAGCGAAGGGAAAAAGAGGTTTCGTAACCTATTTAAAAAAAATCATCCTTTTGGAGCAAGAAGCTTAACAATTACAAGATGAATCATTTCATTGTCCTTCCTTTATACGAGGAAAAGTTTGTATATCTCAATAATGAATCCCACCAAAATTAGTAGAACAAGCATATGTTAAAAAGTACTTGAGCAAACTCAATATCAAAAACATCTCCTGATATATTGTGCAATCCTCGTAATCTCGAGAGAATAAGTGAGGATACGCATATTGCTATACTAGGTAGTGATTAGGTGAGTATATATCCCATCGTTAATGTCTCTAGAAGACACTTCGAATTATTTGATTTATGATGAGAATCAGATTTTATACTCTTCAGACTGCAGTGTGATGTTTCTCTTTTGGTTTTTCCCTTCTTTTGAAATTTTTTACAAGGACAAGAAATTTATTTTCCGATGAGGCTTCTTCAAGGGAAGACTTTCCAAGAATTTTCAAGTGGATTTTCCCTTTTGAACGATAAAACCATTTGAAGTCCATATCCATAAGCAATTGGAACATAAAGATGAACTCTTTTTATCAGAGATATTTATGATATTAGAAATATCTTGTTCATTGGAAATCGTATTGTAAGAGTTTCTTTTCTTGTGAAGTAATCGAGGTGAGTATTCTCGAATATGTTTCCCACAAGATTTCATATTAGTGTTTTTTTTAGGAATTATATCAGGAAATAGCTTTCTTGAAATTGGTTCCTTGATCGCAAACTCAAATTATTTTTAAAGAATATAAATTGGTTCCTTCTAAGAAAGCATTTCATTACAAGATGACCCTTCTTACCATAATGGGAATAAAACTTGGAATTACATGAAATATTTTCAAAGTGATGAACACGATTAGAATCTCTTTGAGTTACTGATGTATGATGTGTATTTCGACATCTTTTATCGGACTAAGAATAACATACTTTATCATTATCATATTTCCTCCCTGGACCAACATCAAAGTGTTTTCCAAATAGTAATATAAGTTCATGTTACAGATTTGTATTCTCCTTTTTTTCTTCAGAAGATTGCTTTGCTCGTTTACGAGGACAATATCATCATCAACCTTTCTTTTATGGCTATAGAGATTATCCAATTTCAAGGAATAATCCTATATTAATTGTTTTTCTCGTAGGACTCCCTTGTTGTTAACATCCTTGAGGGTAAGAACGGTCTCCCTGGATTCTATCAACTATTGAACAAGATTGTTAATCTTGAGAGATCAAGATTCAAGAGTTTTATTAAGATAATTTTGTTTGTCAAGAGATTTGTTGAGATCATTAGCATATTGATCATACTTCTTACGGAGGACGTGATGTGTTGTAGAAGTGGTAAATAAGATGTTCGTTTCTAAGACTTGTGAAGGATGATCTTTAGACTCAAATTCTAATAATTAAACTAGAAAATTCAGAACAAAGTTGGTATCAAGATTATAAAAAAAAAACACTGAGACTCAGGATTCCATCATTAACCAACCGAGTGGTTCAATCTAAATAGTAAATTGAAAGCATAGAACATTAACAATCCTAGGTTAAGCATGCTCCATCAAAAGAAATTACAACTGCTCAATAATAATCCTTAAACCAATTTTTATTCAAAGCAAATAATCATAAAATAAATTGCAAAAATTAAATAAAATAGAAATACAACACTTTTCTTGGAACAATGGCTTCCTCTTTCGCTTCAGCCAAGGGGTTTATCTCCGCATATTAATCACTTGCTCAAAGTAATGTTCATAGCTCAAAAGTGTTTTAAAAGAGGTAAAAGTGCCAACAAAGATAATTTTCAACGGATATAAGTGTTGCAAACTCACTATTACAGAAGAAAACGATATATGTTATGTATCGTGGACGCTACAGTATTTCAAAGGAAAAGGTGACATTTTATAAATGACTGTTCTGAGGCGCTAAATGTTCTTCGTGTTCTTCAATAACAGCAACATAACCCGATTTCCAGCAACTTATGTTTTCTCCTTATGTTGTCTTTTAAACTTCTCCAAACATCTTCTGAACTTTCATACCTCTCTTTTGGGACTCCCACAACCTATTTATACTCTTCAACAACCCTAGAAACCCGATTAAATTCTTTTTTTTTCCCGTGCAAGTCACAACAATAATCTCTCTTGCAATCGATTTACGCGATTTTGATCTATCAAATTCTTTCCAAACTCTCTATCAGGTATATATGAATCTTAGGGAAGTTTATCTTCCCTTAAATCTCACAGAATTTCCAAAACCAAACCAAATAGAGACCCTTGAAAGTATACGCCTATGTTTTCCAAAAACTCGATTATCCAGCCAATTTCATCCCAATCAAACACCCATACCCGCATTATATATCCATAACAAGGCCGACCCATGAAAATCAGCGATTGAGTCCCCTTAAAATGTATCCAAATCTCCAATCCTAATTCTTCCAGTTAACACCAATTTTCACGCAAATTTCAAAATTCAAATTTGGGAAGAAGATCGTGTCCCCCTATCCTCGATTGGAGTCCCTTTATCACTTGTTAATGGGGTGCTCATAGTAAAATGTAGATAAGATTGAATCGACCATATGAGCAATTCAGCTTTAGTCGTGCTTCCTGCGTCTGTTGGATCTCGCAAGACCCTACACACTTGATTTTCCTAGCTGACGTCCTTTACAGCCCTAGGAGTTTGCTTCAACCTAAGTGAAGACTTTTCACCATTCTGCCTATAACAGATAATCTATTGATTCCCTTTGGATATGTTTCAATCAAGTCTGAAAATATGTTCGCAATAAAAAAAAAGTCCACCAAACCTCAAGGATCTGGAATATTTGTATTCTTATCAAAGAGAACCCTAGACCACTACCATCTCACAAGAGAATCCAAATAAATCAAAGAAAAATTTAGATATATGTGTTGTGGAATCGCAAATTTTGAGATAAAGTGTACTTTGTGATTTCTCTCTATCTTGTTCCTGATCTGTAGTTCGAGAATTATAATAAGCAATAAGAACAAGATTCGAATAACAAAGAACTATCAGGTAAAAAATAGTCTGATCGGTCTTCACGAATCCTTTAGTGAAGATTTAAAAATTTGTAAGCTAATACGGTTTCTACATAGGAAACTTGGGTTTTTAGGGACGACTCTAGCCGTAACTAGGACACAAAAATGTCAGGATTAAGATTCTCGTATGTAGAGAGTTATTTATTTATATTTATAAACAAGGCTAGCTAGCTTTCAATCAAAGATGAGTTTTTGAACTTGTTTCCGTATTAACGAATTACTTTTTTAGAAAGAAAGCTTGACTTTTCCATAAAGATTGATCATGTAAGCATGTGAGAAGTTTTCCTTGAAATACATAGAAGAATGTGTAAACGCATATTAGTCAAAATAAGCGTTGTGAACCAAGTGGTTGGCCCAAAAATCATGGTTAAGTTGTTCGTAAACCTTCAAGCATATATTGGAGTATAATAAATGTCAAGATCAAAATAGTTTGTGAACTGTGCAAGACAGTTTGTGCACATATTTATCGTCTCGGAGTTCCGAAACCTTTTGTATCGGTAAGTTTGTGAACTACCCAAAACAATTTTTGTACTCAATTTCAAAAAATATAAAGACACCTCTTAAAATCAACCAGTTCGCGGACTGGCCGAATCACTTTCTGTACGAGAGATATAAAAAGTATCCAAAGAAGTTTAAAAATCAACAAGTTCGCGAATTGACCAAATCAGTTATTGTACGTACGTGAGTTAATTAGAGAATAGTTCATCAAGTCTTATTATTTATAAGTTCCAAGTTCGTGAAATGAGCAAATCAGTTCGTGAACATAAAACTAGCTTGACAACTTCTTATGAACTTAATACGCAATTGCAGTATACCGAACAATAAATTGCTCTCCGCCTATTATGCGATAAATTCTATATTTCTTGAATTCTTTTTCGCAATGTTCATCATAATACTAAAGCCATAAAAGATGTCTCAGTAGATAGAATGATGGATAATATTAATAAATATGATAGATAGTCTTTGTATACCTTTGTTGATTTAAATGTCTCTATAATTGTTCTTCAGTCTTCAATCTTCAAGGTCAATTGGTGAATTCTGATACTCATCTACCATGATTTATTTCCAGTTCGAGACTGACCTCAGTACACTATAAATCAAAACGTAGTTTTGATCAACTAAATCTAACAACAAGCTTGACATACCAAAACTTGTGAGTTTGACCGAGCTATGATGTAACACATGCCATTTTATGCTTTCAATAAAAAGTGTTGTATTATTATGTATTTATTCATAATGTTCATGCATCCAATATAAGAGGTGCATTTTTTTTTCATCTATACATAATATGCTTTAATAAATAAAAAGTTACATTTGTTAATGGATGTATTACACATAACTAATACACAATATTTGGATTGATAAAAAAAAATGTCAAGTTTCATATTCAAATAGGTTTTCCAGCCTTTGTTAGATGTAAATTCATATAAAATAATCAATAACCTTAGATTTAAAATTATGGAGAGAGAATAAATAAGGTCTAATGAGAATGAAGGCATGTACACACAACAATAAAAAGGAAGATGCTTGAATGAAGTAGTAAGTTCTTTAGATTTAATTAGCACCACTGATTCAGTTTCCGATTATGTCTTAGTAATAGACATACAATTTCTATTATGTTTTTCCTTGTCTATATTTTATTACAAGAACAATTAAACCCCCAAAGAACACTAAAAAAAAAACGGGGAAAGCTAGCGTAAGAAATTTGAGTAGATCGAAATGTGGATTTTAGAAACTATCCAAAATTAAAAGGGGTATATTGGCTATATATCAATATAAATATCTAGATTATAAGGTTGCCACATTTTGTTTCACATTATCCTTATTTTATCATATTAACTAGGTAATTCTTAAAATTATATAAGGTAGCTTGAATTCACGAAGTGGAGGATAATACTTAAAACTTACAAAATCAAATAATATACTGAATATTATTTTACTTTTTTTTCCTCATAAAGATAGATTGATCCATTGATTTCGTTTGACTCAAACGAACGTTTCAACTACAGTAATTAAAAAGTGAAATAACATAATTTCAATTAGGGCATGAATTGAAATTTCTAACTCTAAATCCCAACCCACGTCCCTATTGATCTTCCATTAGCACCCAATTAGTTGTAGAGATGCAGAATTTGAAATTAAAACCACTCCTAAAATGAAACCCTCAAAACATCAACTTCTATCTTGTCCGATTGATGATGATGTAGAAGATTGATGATGAGCAAAATCAAACCCTTAAAACGAAATAAAGTAAACCTAGTATCTAAGTGAAACCATTATCAATCCTCTTCTGCTTTGTCCAAATTATGATGTAGTAGAAAGAATGGTGAAACCTTAAAACAAATCTACTGATGATGAGCATGCAAAATATGCGTTGCAAGAGCTCAATCAAAGTATCCCTTTCCACAATCAAACCCTCATTAAAGCACTTCTTGCAGTAAAACTTTTTAGGATTTAGCATTGCAAGTTTCTTCTGTACGCTTTTTCCACTTTCTGAGATCGAGATTAAGATTTCGTCATTGCAATCGATTCACCGCAGATCTAAAACTCTCTCTCTCTGTTCTTTGTTTCTATCGAATGAATATTATTTTACCTTGAACCGGAAAACCATGTTTCATAAAAGGAAACTAAGTTGCTTTGGAAACAAAATCGAACATTTTTTTCTTCTTATTGTCCATTAATTACTTAGTTTTTGGAGTTGCTACTTTCGTGGGTGGTGCAATATGGTCCATGAAGTAGCATCCCTTATTGTTAGAATGGTAAAACAAGGAAAACTTGTGAGAAGTGTTGTTTTACTAGATGGCGGTCATATTGGAAGTTCAAACCAAAGAGCACCTGATATCAATCTTATATCCCACCGTCGCTACATATCTACGAAATCAAGTAAAATTTTGGTTTTAAGAGATTTTTTTCATTAATTGATATTTGCAAAGTTTTCATGAATTTTGCACATCATAAAGTTTTCAATAGATACGAAACCTGTTGCACATGCGCGCTCCTTTTCCACGAACAATTTTTAATTATTAAAAGCATGCAGTTGTTGACATTAGCATCTACAGTAAAAATCTTTATTCTCTATGTGCCTTTGTAGAATTTTACGAGCTTGTCTTCCTTGTTACTACATAAAAAGGAAATCTATTTACTTGCACAAGTTTTATGCTATTTCTTCCCGGTGATTCCACTTACATGTGTTTACAGTTATATCTAATAAATTTTCAGTTTTAGTTTTTTTTTCCACATAATGGTTTGAAAACTTATAGGTGGCTTATCTGTCAGATTACAGAATATATATATATATATATATATATATATATATATATATATTTTTGTAAATGTTACACCTCTGAAAAAACTTTGAAAGATCTATGCTACGAGTATAAACATAGCTATCAATCTTTTTACTTCGAAAACTTCAACTTTTCAATTGATAATGTTTGGATCATTTTCTTCCCAATTCCAGCTTCTTTATTCTTCACTTTTTTTTGTTGTTATAAAGACTTTTAAGCTTAGTTCTCATTTGTACTTGATTAGTCATATTTTTGTAATGATTAATCCTCTGTTTTGGGCATTTAAATATGTAATACTATTAAAATGGAGGGATTAGTCATCAAAACGAACCAGGGAACATCATATATAAGTAGAACCATTTATAGATATATTATAATGATATAATTAGATAAGATTCAGAGTTCAACCTTATATTGATGGTTACGATTTTTTATTTTATCCGTTTTTATTTAGGATTTAAAAAATCTTTAATCTTCTTTTTCGATGATATTGGTGTTTAAGGAATAAATTTTAAAAAATTTGATCCATGGTATTGGTGTTCAATTGCAAAGTTTAGTTGAATAATTACATGTTGGTTTTGCAAGAGAATGTTTTAGTTTGTGGTGACGTAAGTAAAATGGAAGATAATAAACAAATGGAGATACCATTCTTTATATATACATGCAAGTGATTTCTGTAAAAAGGAAAGGGTACCTAGTACATCACCAACTTTTTCTTTCGCGGATCTATATGGACAATCCTTGTACAATCAATTCATTCAGATCTTAATTCTAAAATATGTAGACTTGGCAAGATCCATATTCAAGATTGGATAAGCAAGGAAACCTTTGGATCATCTAATTAGATACAAATTCACAAGGTCAACCTAGAATGATATTGAAACTACTTAAAGATCTGAATTCAACAAGAAAACGTCTTATGTGATCTATATTACACAATATGAATTCAACAAGAGCAAGTCTTATAATATATTTACCGACAAGTAAATATTGCTAGGTTGAATAACGTACTTCTACTCAGTTGAATCCACCAAGCGTTGGTATGTCAAGTTTGGTTGTCATATTTTAGTTCTAAAACTCGAAGCTGCTTTGATTACTAAAGTCAACTTCGTTAGGTTAGACTAGGATCATATAAATGTTGAGACTCGTTCTTGTTACTCATGAAGAATCTGAAGACGTATCGGCATCAACGAACACATCATTCTTCTGTTCGAGGTTAGTAACAACAAACTTGACTTGTTCCATTTCTATCTTTGCTCTTTCAAGTCAGTATTTATTGAACACATAATATACGAAGTAAAGTTTGTTTACTTGTCTCTAGTATCGGAGACTTGGTCATTATACTATGATCATATTATCAAGGAAATATACACTAGTTGTTTCTTACAACTTGGGTATATAGAGTTATGAAGTATACATAGTTTATCTATAGACTTCGTGAATTGACATAACACTAATCGGTAACTTGTTACTCCCTCCGTCCCACTATTAGATGACCTAGTTGAAGTTTGCACAATTCTTAAGGAAAGGAAGGGAAAGGAGTATTTTTAAGTATTTTTTTTACAATTATACCCTTATGGATAATAACTAGTGAAATTTTGAAATGATTTATCTCTCAAACTACACCACAGATGTTCTCAAACTTCATACCATTGAAAAGCATTTTAAAACACCTACGTAATGAATACAAACATGCCTATCAAATTATGCATATTTCTTATACTAACAATAATCAATTAAAAGACTAATTTTAGAAATGACTCCTTGTCTAGTGATATAGGTCATCTATTATGGGACAAAATCTAAAAGTAAATAGGTCAACTAATAGTGGGACGGAGGGAGTATTATTTAGTGCATTGAATTTCCGGAATGAATTCAACCCTTGAGATTATATATGAAGGAACACCATAAATATAATTTAATCAAGTATACTTATGAAATTAAGTTACGTAATCAAAAGAGAATTCAGTACCGATCCCAATTATAGGAACAATCCCATGTTGAAGTTTAATCTGAATCTACATTTTCGATATGTTTGGTGATCATCGGGTTTGTACAAACATCAAGATGTACATGGATTGAACCTGGAACGTTCACATTATGTCGATATAGTGATTTGAACATGTGTTAAACTGTTGTTACTTAATGTTCAAGTATTTTCCTTGATCCTCAAGAAGAGATCTCAAAACCAAAATTTAAATATTTGTTAAATATTCGAAAATATATGCTTACCATATCCTAGAGGTTTGCATATCTATGATTTATATATTAGTAAAGTATATGCATGTATGCTAGATAATAAAAGTTGTCAATAAAAATTGATTTCGGTATATTGATTAGAATATAATAAAGATTTGTCAAAACTAAAAATATATTTATTGCATATCTTAATAAGGATTTTCGCATTTGGTGTTTCCTTGTTTTACAAACAAGCTTTGGTCATAATACTATAAATAGTGGAGCTTGTACTCTTATAAACTCATCGCTTGACATACTGCCTAACCATTTGTGTGGGAATCCAACTTATTGATACATGAGAATAATCTAATTAAGTGAAATCTCTTGTGTTGCATTCATTTAAAGCCTTTTTTGGTATGAAGAAGCTTTTAGTAGTGTAGTTGGTGTGAAACTAATCGCATTGTTATTTTACTTTTCGACTATTGATTTGGTTGACTAACGGTATAGTTATCCTTGAACTATAAAACTTGATAATTCCACGGTCCTTGTCTTTTGATATAAGGCCATTCAAGTTTATTTGAGGATTGATTATTACAAAAAGATATGTAGATAAAACTAGTGCTCGATCAATGTTAACAGATTTCGTTATGTGTGTATTGATCATTAGTAGAAATCAAGTTGTTTGTGCAGGTACTTTGAAGTTTGAAGATCGAAGACTAAAAGATTTTTTTTCTTTTAAGTATTCTGATATTTGGGATACTTCGCACATACTTGATTTTAGGGAATCCAAAAGAGCAGTTTATTTCGATAGGCATCAGACTTGTTGAAAAATCGAACACATTGTCTTGTTGCTTCTCCTCATAAAGTTACTTTGATATAGCTAGTTCACTGAGATAGATTATTCCGGTCTTTATCTTGGTTTGATCTTTGACCAAAAGGGTTTATATTGAATAAACGGAAAATCCTTTATATTCAACTTTATCTCTGACCATTGTCGGGTTTATGAGGTTCATAATGAGGTGGTTACTGGAACAAGTTAGTCATTTACTGCTTCAGTTACGATCTAAAGGACTTGAGACCAGAAGTCTCCTCATCAGAGAAAATAGTTGGATCTGGCTTCACGAATCCCAAATAAAGTCTTCAAGTCGTTAACCTAATAATGGTTTTGGAAAACCCTAAGTTAATGGAGAATCGACTTTAGTTTGAAACTAGAACACACGGAAGTGTCGGGATTAGGTTTCACAAATGCTAGAGTTCTCCCTTATATAGTCTTTCAAATCAGGGTTGCTTACAATCAAAGCTAAGATATCTTAGTAACAAAGCAACCGATATTTACCGTTAGATGAACTCCTGCTTTAAGATTCAAGCTAAGTATGCTAAGAAATTAAGCAATCAATCTCCACCGTCAAATGGTATTAGCTTGATACACACAAATGAAATATACCTATATTTAGATATGGATGAACCGTACCCAAACCTGAATACTTTGTTGGTTCAATAATAGTTAACCTAAGTTAGCCACATAAGCACTTATAGTTTAGACATATTCATCTAACACTTATAGATCAAATATGATGATCAATCAATCATGATAGATAATCAAATGAACCTAAATGTGTTTCAAGAGAGTTGTTCAAATGTTCATCATCTCATAGAAATATATATGAACCATTTGAGACAAAATCAGTTTGGTTTGTAATTGTACTAAGTACTTATACAAGAACCAATTCATGAACTTAATGCCACGGTTTGCAAAAAAAGTTCGCATTCCTAATTTCATTAAAGTTCCAGGGACTTTAGTTCGCAAAATTTGTTCGCAAACTGAGTACGCGAACAATAGTTCCGGACTTTGGCCTTGTCCAGCCGTTCGCAAACAGGGTACACGAATAGCAGTTCCGGACTTGGCCATGTCTAGCTGTTCGCAAACAGGGTACGCGAACAATAGCTCCGGACATTTTCACAGGTAAACCAGTTCGCAAACAATAGTTCCGGACATGAACTAAACTTCCACCAATTAGCATACAAAGTATACAACCTGTATTATATCCAGACATGGTAGTAGTTCTAAAACTCTCATCTAATAATTGAAAATCCTTGCAAGACAACAATGGTAATCTTACACATACCACTAGCTTCAAGTAATTTTCAAGTGATTAATCGATCAATACGAAACTTCTCAAGTTCACATCAAATGATTGTCTCACACAAATCATGTAATATGTTCAAGGTAATTTTCACATGATCATCTTTCAATAAATATTTAGTTTCCAAAAAATAAATTTCTCCAACTAAACTCGTCAAGTATACGATGAACTTAGCTAAAGCTAAAAGCTTCCAACACGTATTTCGAGAAATATATATATATATATATATATATACGAGATAAAATCAGCTCAAAATATAAAATGTGTATAATGTAAAAGTCTATATATCTATACGACTTAGTCTCATTAGAAGATAGAATATAATAGACTTCTAAGTGATAGATAAGTTTTGGTCTCCACATACCTTTTTTGCTGTCAATTTAAGTTCCTCCAAGCTCTTAAGAGAACAGAATTTAAAATTATTTATTAACTAAAGAACTTCTTCTTCAATTTGATTTAAAAAATCAATCAAGTTAAGAATGCCGTGAAGTCTAAAGCTCAACTACAAACTTCTATCCTAATCCGAGACATAGCTATAAGTAGACTAGGAATCAAGTATATAGTTTTGATCAACTAAACTTGACAAACAAGTTTGAGATAGCAACACTTGCAAAATGGATAGTGATTTTTGGGAAGGAAGTTCGATTTCTCTTTCGATGCAAATAATTTTGGAAGATATATTTCTTTAACAACACTTTTAGTAGTTTGGCATGTATAGAAAAGTAATCTTGCCTAACACTAGCACTGGTAAATAACATGCAATTTTGAAACACAATTCCGACAAGCAAATTGCTAGATCTTATAAACAAAAGTGTTCCGAGGCGTATTGAAAATTTGTCAGGAGTGATTAAGAAAACTAACATCACTAGACTTGTGATGTCGACGAATTTCTGGTCTTAATCTCAGGTTGCGTATCTTGGTCTTAATGTCAGGTTGCGTAATTCTGACCAAAAACAAACTGGCCAAATTGGGGTATACCGAGATTAATTGGGGTATACCTTATGAGACAAAATAGGGTCGTTTTGAAATAAAACCCAAAGCCCCTTAGCCACATATTTTCAAAAATGGCTAGTCTACCTTGCAATGATTAGCACTAATTTAGTTAGATTAGTAAGTTGATTTATAAGATGGATTTTGGAAATGATTGAGAGAGATAAATAGAGGGAAGTAGTAGAAGAAGTTTTGGAGGGAAAAGCTAGGGTTTCGTAATTTTAGTGAGATGAGTGATTCTAATCCTAATTTTGAAGTGGGGGAGTCTTCTAATTTTCCTCCTACAAATTAATATATGTATGATGATCTACAAAATCATGATGAAATGGATTATCTGCATGATCCTCACTTTTATTTTCCTCAAACTTAAGATGGATATGGAAGTGATGAATGTCTTGAGCCAATGTAGAAACTAATGACCCAGAAAAAGAAAAGGGAGCTGAATATACTCAGGTACATAACTTACGTGGTGAAGACTGTGATTTTTCCATGCTTAAATCATCAAATGATGGATTTGGGTTTTGGTTTTTCACTTTTTGCTGCTTAGTATCGTCATGGTCAACGATGGTCACACCTTAACGACTACTATAGTCGGCTATATTTTTCTTACCAAATCCGACGACTTTTCATGAGTACTATTTAAGTCGTCAGTGTTTTTGCAAATAAAAACGTAACAACTATTTGGCCTTAGTTGAAGTCGTCAAGGTCAAAAATATGAACCCTGCCGGCTAAATATCCTTTGCAACATAGATAAATGGGTTGTGAAATATGCTTTAGCCGTCATTGTTTTGAATATGTCGACCTTGCCGACCGTTGTTTTGTCGTCAATGTTCTAATTGTCGACCTTGCCGACTATTGTTTGGTCATCTATGTTATATCTAACTTGTGATGTTTTTGTAGATTATATTGGTGTTAAACGATCAGCCTGATGCTCACAGTGTTAGGGGTCTTGATACTTCCGCACATTATGCTAATGATTTAGAATGGTTGTCTAAATATGAAGCAGTGCATTGGGTTGTTGAGAAAGCAAAACTAAAGATGTGCGATCTAGTTAAAAATACCCAACAAAAATCTACGCGGTTTGAAATGGTGTGCGAGCGTAGTGGGTTTGATGGAAGACAAAGAAGCGACTTTCAAGGATTTTCTTTCTAGTGTTAAAGGACCGGAGGGAAATGCACCGGTTAGATTTGAGCATTGGATGAGAATCCTGGAGCGTGGACATCTATTGGCGGATATGTGGTCATGCGCAGTTCACCTTTTTAGTTTTGGAGGTTGTCTAACATTTGCACCAAAACGTACGGTTTGTGTGGAGAATCTCAAGTATACAAGAATTGTTATAGCTTTGGTAAATAACAATCATTTTATTGGTCTACAACTACACAAGGAATGTCCATTACCTCCTATGTGTAGGTTCAGCTTTTGGGAAAAGTTCATCAACAACAAGAGCGAGGAATGGGTAAAACTTTATGAGGACAACATAAACCTCAGGAATTGTTTGGATGAGTCTATCAAAGGTCCAATAGATTTGACTGACAGAGGTTTAATAGATTTAAATGAACTCCCTCAAATAGATTTGAGTAAGGGTGATTGCATATGGGAAATAATGAATCTTTTTGTTATCGCATTCGTATTTTGTGTAATGTACTTTGGAGTACTTCTAATGAATGAAACGATGTGGTTTTTTTTGTGTTTACTCGTTTTAAATTCTCTAAGTCGTCATTATTTTGTATTTCCTAACACGCCGACTAAGTGTTTTACTAACTAGTCGGCATCATAATTATCATACGATAGTGCCGATTATAAATCTCTGACACAACTGATTTGAATTTTCCCCAGGGTCGGCAAGGTATAAATTTGTCAGATTGACGACTAATTTCCCTAACAATACTGGATAACAAAGCCTGGGATAGTCGCTCCTCCTACAATGACGACTAACTATTAGTCGTCGTTATTGAAGATGTAAACCATGACGATTATTAAGGGACAAAAATTCATATGTCCCTGTATCTTCTTCTCACCATAGTCGTCATTATAGATATATTAAACCTACTGCCGGCTCTGTTGTCATCGGCATGATGACAAAACTTTCTAATGCCGACTATATTGGAAATAAATAACATATACCTGGACAAAATAAGATAAAGATCTTCATTATTTTTAGTAGGAAATACCATTAGGTCCTAGAAATAATATATTAGAGAGAGTCTAGTCCAGTTGACCCAGTCAACTGTCTGTTTGGTCCTTTTTGGTAAAATATATTATAGTTTGGTCCTAGAAATTATGGTTTGGTCCTAGGTCGATGTCATGAATGATGTAAATGTCATTGTGTGGTGGCAGAAATACCCTTTGGGGCCACATATATAGACAAAATCACTAAAAAATATCTCATTCTTAGATTTACATTCTCTTTCCTCTTTATTTTCAGATTTGTTTTCTCTCTCTTAATTTTTTCAGATCTAGTTTCTCTGTTCTTGATTTTTTTTTCTCCGTTTTTACTGCTGGTGTTTGATTTTTGATGAAGATGATGGTGTTGAAGATGAAGATGACGAAGAATCATATAAATATTATGAAAACGACGAAGATGAAGATGCATTTTTGATTTCTTTGCTACTGTTGAAGACGAAGACGAAGATGAAGATGCGTTTTTGATGTTTCTGCTGGTGTTGAAGATGAAAATGATGATTTTTTGTTTGCTACTCGTGTTGAAGATCTCGATTTGTTGATGTTTTTCGTGTTGATGATGATTTATGTTTGTTGCTTGTATTGAAAATCTCGATTTGTTGATGTTTTTCGTGTTGATGATGATTTGTTGATGTTTTTCGTGATGATGATGTTTTCTGCTGCTGTTGAAGACGTCGAAGAAGATGATACTGCTGATGTTTTTATATGGAGTTCATTCCAGAAAATGAAGTCTGGTTTGTATATGTTTTTTATATGGACTTCATTTTCGAATGAAGTCTGCTTTTTTTAGGTTTTTATATGGACTTCATTTCGGAATGAAGTCCTGCTTTTTAGGTTTTTTATATGGACTTCATTTCTCGGAATGAAGTCTGCTTTTTTAGGTTTTATATGGACTTCATTTCGAATGAAGTCTGCTTTTTTTAGGTTTTTATATGGACTTCATTTTGGAATGAAGTCTGCTTTTTTTTTTAGGTTTTTTATATGGACTTCATTTCGAATGAAGTCTGCTTTTTTTTAGTTTTTTATATGGACTTCATTTCGAATGAAGTCTGCTTTTTTTAGGTTTTTATATGGACTTCATTTCGAATGAAGTCTGTTTTTTTTAGGTTTTTATATGGACTTCATTTCTGGAATGAACTGCTACAAGAAAATAAGTAAAAATTAATACGGAAGGGTACTTTTGTTATTTTAATATTTTTAAATAATTATGAACCAAACAGCAAAGGCGTTATCCTAAAGGACCAAATAGACATGGGCCCACCTAAAAAAGGACCAAACGATATTTTTCCCTTATTTTTAATCATAATTATAACGACTATTAAGGAGTCATCAATGTATATAAACCATAGCTTGCAGACTAGTCATAAACGTCGGTGTAGGAAGATGCAATACTTGCTGACTGTAACATTAGTGATTAACTGAGATACACTCAACACTTAATTAGAGCATACAAACCTTAAAAACTGAACCCTAACACATTTTGGACATAGATAGTATCTTTTCTCAATACATACTTTTTTAAGAAAGGTAAGTAGCTTCATCTTACCATCGCAGCATGGATTTGCTCATGGTAGAGGTTGATTCTAGCAGCTTCATCTTCATACGGAGCTAGGCGCTCATCTAATAGAAAAACCCACAACAGGTGCATTTTGAATCATACAATTGATATACATCTTTTATTGCAACTTTCATGAGAAATAAAAACCCCTTACAACCATCAATGATGCATTTGTTGCCTTCAAAGGGACAATCATTTGCAAAATGACCACTTAGTGTACAAAGACTACAAACAATTGGTTGTGGTGCACTTGAACCTTCCATTTTTTCAGCTTGGTTGAAGATGAAGTTGAAAGTATTTTTATACTTACAAAACACTTAATGTCTATTATTTGAATATACTAGCCATTGAGTCTCCCTAGTCGGCATCATAATTATCTTACGACCATACCAAAAGTGACATTTTGACAATATTTAAATTTTCCCCAAGGTGTCGGGTACTTACTTTAACACCATGTCGACTACAACTAGTCGGCATTGTAAAACATTTAGTACCCGACGACTTACTACCACTCTAACATTATTTAAAGCCGCAGAAAAAGACTAAAAAATTTAACATAAGTTTAAGAGTTACTGACAAGTCTAAAACCACAACTACAATCTAAAGAGTTGAAAACATAATATAAGGTGTATTGGAAACACTCCACAACATAAGCATATCAAATACATTTTCATGGATCCTTCTCATTGTCGTTATCGTCCTTCACTTCATCAGGGTTTGGAGCATCAGCAACTTGGTCTTCCTCCACATCATCCAATTTTTTACCATCATCAGCTTTTGCTTCCAACTCCTTTCGTGGACGTATGTAGTCACCATCCTCATTGTAATAGGGATTCACTCCAGAAAATCATCTTCTTCTTCATCTGATGATGTGCAACATTGAATATAGTTGAGGAAAGGTTTAACCGTGAAGCGAAGCGTGACTCGTTTTTCATTTTTAAGAAGCGAAGCATATGTTGAATTTTGAAGTGTCGTTTCATGGATGATGTTTGAAGCGTCTATAAATGACATTAGTTGTTCTTAGTTAGGTGTGAAATTTAAATTTAAGATATAATTTTTATATAAATTAAATATAAGTCCGATTAATATCTAAAATGTAACTGTGGCTCAGTGGTTCACTCAATTGTAAGTGAGTAGCAGGTGTAGGGTTTGCTTTTAAAAACCATGGTTGAGGGGATTACTAGGACTGTCCATACCCCTTAGAAATTTTTCAGGATTGTTCTTAGCCCTCACAAATAAGTCTCTTACATGGTTCTTCTCTCGGGTTACATCACAAGGATCTTCTAAAGAAGGATAAACTTTTTTTTAACCAGGATAATACATCTGCTTTATTGGTAGGACGAGGGAGATCCTCTATGTTATCCTCTTGGAACCTAAACAATACACAAGTACAAGCTATGAACACATAAAAGAGTGTTGGTCGGGATATTCTAATTTTTACGACAGTTCTGACCATAAATTTTACTAAATAGTCGTCATTTTATGGTTATAACGACCATGCCGACTAAAAATATGGCTAAATAGTCGGTAGCTTCATATTTCAAATAGTGACGACTAATACCCTAAAATTAATTCAGGAAAAACGAAGTTCCCGTGATATTAAGTCGGCATGGTATAAATTAACGAAGATAACGACGAAAATAACAAGCACAAGTCAACATCATCCAGATTTAGATTATAACGTGCTGACCCTAGCAATGACACTAGATCCATTTAAATTTGGATATACCCCAATTTGGCCAGTAAAATCAAGGACAAAAGTTAGAAGCAGAAATTTTTTTTTTCATAAAATGTTGACTTATTTATTGGAAATCGTTCAAAAATTTGGTAACAAAATTAACTTCTTGGTTCTTGACTTCTAGGAATCCAAGAGCTATTTGATATTATCCACAACAGACTATTCATTGCTTTTTCCCAAAAAAGTTGGATCATCAAAACTCTTAAGAGCTGTGATGAGAACATTCTTCACTGACACATGAGATTACAAACCGGCAAATTCCATATGTCCCGCACCACATCAAAAGTAATGTAAACCTGTATTATATAGCAACTCATATTAAAGTATGGTAACTTACACCATGTTTGTTTACTCCCAGACTCATCTGAATCGCCTGGATCTGACTGAAATCACATTACTTGAGTCAGATCTGACTTAATGTGTATGTTTTGAGTCAGATCTGACTCAACTGACTCAAAAATATGTGAGTCAATGGTTTGGTCCCATGAGTCAGGGGTGTTTTGTTACCTGACTCAAACAAATACGAGTTAGGAGTAAGGTTTGAGTCAGAGGCCGAGTCAGATCTGACTTAAAATTGAAAACAAACGGTCTGATATCTGACTCGCGACGAGTCAGGAGTTAACTCAAATCTAAATCGCGAGTCAGACGCAAACAAACATGGTGTTATTAGAGGCTAATAACCAACCAGATTAGTTCAGGTATTTAGGGACATACTTTCATCTTTCAAGTCTCGGGATATACGATTCCGTATCGAAATAATTTAAAAGAAGAAAAAAATGATTAGATAATAGTAATAGGTACTGACTTAACTACTGTATCAAATCATCTTCATTAAATGCGGACGGCCGTTGCACCTAACCTACATAGTTAGATTTTGGTTTACAATTATTTATGGATGGAAAATTCTTGTAATACCTATAGGAGTAGGGTTTGGGATTAATTGGTTTGGGCTCTATTACATAATCCGTCCAGAGAGTTGATAGTTTAGTTTTAGTTTTAGAAAAGACATATCCCAATCGTGAAAGGGTACAACCTTTCAGACAAAACCCTTGATGGAACTCCATGAACAATCACGTTGGTTCATCGAAGAGGTATGATTAACATCTATAAATACCCGCATTGTTAGGTTAGTACGATCTATCCAAAAACTAGTATTCTTGCATTCACTAGAGATTAAGTTTGTCAATGAAGAGTTCATCACTAAAGTTTTGGTTCGCCGTTTTCGAAGTTTGGAGTGCTACTACATCGAGAAGAAAGTCGTTGTATCCTCGGGAGCAGAGGCATCGATAATCCGTAGCACCCGGTCATGGTGAATTGCCTTTAGGCTGATATAATCCTTGCCTCGACTTTGGTTTGTCTAATTGGGTTTGCATCCTTTTCCTCTTATTCTTTGTTTTGTTTTATTGCAGTTTATACACAAGATTGCCAACAGTTTTTCACTTAATCCGCGATTCAAAGTTCCCAATGTGAAACTCTACCGTCTCCCAACAATAACTCGACAGCTTAGCAATGCCATCTTTATATATCCAAAGCTCACCTCGTATGCCACTTTCTATCCTCCCTAAATAGGGAAGAATGAGTTCAGCAGTCTGTATTCTAAAGAGTGTACGCAATAGGTGAACTCAACAAAGAGCAAAGCACCTTGTAGCCGTAGCTGCTCTTATCAGTGTCCCATTGTGTTCCTTGGTAGTTGCTATTACATAAGCATAATTTTGCGCTATATAAACTCGAAGAGTGTTTTCATTTCCTGCACTGATCGACATAACCTTGAGGTTGTATTTCAAGCATAATGGCTAAAATTCATCAGCTTGAGGTTGAAATTAAATGCAAGTCCTCTGCGGAGAGGTTTTACGCTTTGATGACTCGTGATGCACCCAAACTTCCAAAATATGCTCCTCAATCGATCCTCAATGTGCAAGTTTTCCCCCGAGATGGTGAAGTTCGCGTGGGAAGTATATTTGTTTGGGAATATGTACCAGGTACGAAGTTTGTAATTGTCTGACATCCAAATTTTTCCTTCATGTTCTGTAAATCCGTGATTACTACTTCTTAACCAACTTTGTTCATGATTACAGGAGACAAACCTTATGTCGCCTTGTCGATAGAGAAGGTAACTGCGATTGACCCTAAAAACTTGTCCATAACTACCACAGTTCTTGAAGGAGATCTCAGAAATGATTACACAAGTTTTGTCATCACACTTGCTATCACTCCAATAAAGGGGGATGGGAACTATGATTTCATTGTGAAGTGGGTTGTGCGGTATGAGAAAGCGAACGAAGATGTCCCTGATCCAACAAACTTAATGATATTTCTCGAAGATTTTACCAAGGAGTTGGATAGCAATTTGCTCAAGGAAGAATAGACAAGATTGATCTACCCATTATACATATATTTTAAGTCATGCCTGTTATTGCAGGAAGATCCGTACATGTTTGTACTCAATGTTTAAATATAATGGACATCAAATAAATTTGTAAGTAGCTTTGAGAGTGATCGTAGCTGCTACGGAACCATCCCCTTAAATTTATTAAGAAAATAAGCCGAGATATGCGGTACTTGGGAAAATCATCATCATAAGCATTTACCTCCAGCTATTTTATGGAAAAACTGAAATTACATAAATGAGACTTCAAATCTTACATCTGACTCAACTCCAGATCATGAGTCAGATACAATGCAAACATGGTGGAAGTCTCATTCATATCTGTCTTATTCAATGGCGACAAATCTAACTAAAATTGCAAAACAAACAGCGTGATATCTGACTCAAATCCAGATCATGAGCCAGATACAAACAAACATGGTGCAAGTCTCATTCATATCTGTCTTCTTCAAGGTCCATATTTCGATATATGGACAGTTTCATCTTTCATCTTTCAAATCTAAGAATAGACAGTTTGGTCCTTTTCCAAAAATTTTAAAGAGCTGAAAAAAAGAAAGAAGGAAGAAGTACTAATTCATCATTAAAGATGTTTAGCTATTATTAAAGCATCTTCATCAAATTTAGTACAAAACCTTACAGATGTTTTAACAAGTACTACCTCCTACTACTACAGAATCTTCATTAAATTTGGTACCAAACCATTAAAAAGAAGTTTTACTGAGTACTACTACACTTCTTCACTGTTCAGGTGACTGAAACGAGGAATTTCAGAACTCCATAACTATATAACAACCTACAGTTTTAACAAGTAACATACTCCTACACTTATTCACTGTTCAAGTAACTGAAGCGAGGAATTTTCGTAACTCCGTAACCATATAACATCCAATAGTACTCATTATTAAGATAATAGGGAAAGCCACTTTTACTAAAGGGGAAGCTGACCGGTCTAGGTTATTTGACTTTTAGTCAATATTGGGTGGATATGATAATTAGCTTTCCCCATATCAATTTCTTTTTTTCAAGTTTAGATTCTCATATCACCCTTCAAACGTGATGGCATGAGAACTTCGTTTAGTTTGTATGATATAGGTGCAGCAATGAAACGGTGTATTTAACAGTATCAATGATAAGGAGATCGCACGTATATTGTAATCAGTCCAATGATATGAAAAATGAACAAGAAAATAAAAAATGAAAGAGACAAAAGACACCGAGCTTGCGAACTTGAAAATTCTACAGTACTAAACTTATTTCATTTCAACCAAATAAAGCATTACCATTTCGAATATCAAAATACTCGTCCTAAAACTTTTTTTTTAAGGATAAAGTTATATTAAAGAAAAGGTCAGGCCTATTGCACTAAACAGACCAAACTTGGTATGAGGACAGCAACACAACAATGTCGCGTTTTCATGTAATCAGTACCACCGAAATACTACCTAACTAATCGGAATGCTCCCCGATTCGCCTCCCGTAAAACACTAAACACCTACAATACAACCGCAATGATGGGAACTACACTTCCTCTGTGTTGCAACCGACTTCAAAAAGCCAAGCATGATCCGTGCTTCAAATCCGCAAGAAAAAGACAATAAGAGTCTTGACACTTGCGAACTTGGAAAATAACGTTATTCTCCGACGATTTGATCCAAGTTAATTGTTTGCATCCTCTCATATTTTTTTTGGGCCTAGTTATTTTCGTGAGCGCTTTCTCATAAATCGCAATTTTGTTCTTGTATGGAGCTAACCATTCCCGACCACAATCGGTTAAGGCTTTCTCTCGCAAAATCATAAGGTGGATACGGAGGACGGCGCATTGGGTTTCACCGCACTGACTCCACAAAATTCCATCCATCCACAAAACCCATAAAGATAATCTTACCCTTTGTCCTATTGGAAGGTCTAACATGGTTAGGCACAAAAGTATAGCTACCATGTTCATTTGATACAACAACGACGGTTGTGAAGGTATCGGCTATAAGAAAACCAAACTTCCAAGCATTGTCATCCAAGATTTTGAAATCCATATCAACACCAATACTAGGGAAATCTACACTCTCCAATAAAGTATTAAACCCCTGGACATCCCACATCGACTGATAAAAAGATTTCATTTTTCTAAGATTTTTAACCATTTCATCTCGCACATACCTCCAAGGTGCTTCTGCATTCTTTTTAGAGAATTTTAATTGTTTGACCACAACCCAATACCCGCAATGTCCATCCTTTTTCACATCTTCTATGTGATTTACAAAAGGCTGAATCTCTACTGGCAGTTGAACTAAGCAATATTGATTTACTAGATTAGTTGACGTGGTTTGTTCCTTTGATGCTCGTGGTGTGCAGACCTTCTTCACCACCGGATCCTCAGCACATGTTAAAGAATTTTTAACAAGTTCAAATTCGTATAAGTTTTTTCGTGGACTTGTTCTTCATCTGCTGCGACTTTGTTTCGGCCTACCGTCTCGCACTTCAGACACTTTCTGGCTCCTTAAGGTAATTTGTTTTTGAATTTCCAAGCACCCCAAGCTCGATTGCATGATAGCTCTTCGAGTGTCGGTTGAAGCATCCCACACTTTCTCAATAGATTTTATTTCAAGCAAATCTTGAAATGCTTTTGTCGTACGGTGTTTTACCTAAGTGGAGTAGTAGTCATTTGCCGATAAATGAATCAATGCGCTAAATATGATCTTTTTCCATTGGTATCCCACACTTCTATCGCATTGCATGTCTAAATATGATCCTTTTCCATTGGTATCTAGATTTTTTTGCCCTTGATGACTTGCAAACAATAACGCAATTCCGAGTTTTTCCTAATTCCATACACCAATCACGAACCGCTTCCTTGGACTCAAATACATACAATAAAATATACAATAACATGACACTTTAGATAAGTATATGTGATTGACATAAATTTAGAGTTCAGTTTGTAATACCACCTAACATACCTTATTGGTTGTAAAAAATTCAGTCAAGTCTAAATTCTAAGAAGTAGGATGAGTTGCATAGTCAAGTCCAAATTCATCACATCCAACATCTACAACTGGAACTTCATTCTTATGATCAAGAACCTTAACAAATATACAAAATAATGTAAGTTGCATTTAATCAGAAACTAATTAACCCCATGGACAAAGAAAAAGGAGCAGATTGTATAAAAAAGTTAAATACCTCGATCGGTTGAGTTTCTTGTAATAGTTCTTCATCGTGTTGCTTTTCTTCTTCTTCTACATCAAACAACCGGATATGATAGTTTTCTTCCATTTAGCACTTCACGGATAAAATTAATAATCTAAGCATATTGATATTATCTAGTGTTTGTTAATAATTAAATAATAAAAACAAAATTAGGGTTAAATGGGATATATACGTACATACGGTTAGTTAGGGATGACTATACTAATGCATAAGAAACTAAATTACATAAGATATTTTTTGATAAGGGGAAAGAGTATTTTAATTCCACCCAATGGCTACCCCGAGTCAAATAACCTAGATAAAAGTCAGCTTTCCCTCTAACAAAAGTGGCTTTCCCCTATTAATTATCTTCATTAAAAGCCAAGCAAGTCCAATTATTTTGTATATCCACGCTACCAAACTGCATCATCAACAATAAACAGAATGTCAGCATATCAAATGTAAGATGGGTTGGCTTTTATAGAAAAAAAGCATAGTTAATATAAGATAATTTGAGATTAGCTCAAGTTATACCGAATTGATAATAATATGGGTTAACATTATGATTATGGTTAAAGTTATGGTTAAGGCTACATTTAGGTGCTCTTTAAAAAAAAAGTTTTAGTATGAGATTCTTCCAACTCATGATGAAAAGGTTGGAGCTTGGTCATGGGCCATGGTTAGCATGACAAGAAATTGCATAAAACCAAAACTTAGTTTCTTTCATCACTCGAACACGAGGAAATAGAATAAAGTCCAAGTCAGAATCAACCTTGACAGCGGCTTGACCCCTAAACTGGAACATATACAATGCAAGTAAAAACAAAAGCAGAGACCGCTCAATAAGAACACGGATGTGGAGGACGTACGTGGTGTCGAGTGGGGCATTGACCCACTCAAATCTCGAGTTTTAGTGTAGTTGATAAGAATAATCGTCGATAATTCAAACCTTGACCCCACTCAAATGTCTAACCTTGACCCCGCTCACATTAAAAGAGAAAATAAAGATACTAAGTGAGAAAATTAAGGGAATGTAAAGCATAATCTCTGTAATTAAGGTAATGAAATTATCTCAAGTGAGACGTCTCAACTGAAAACACTCATAAAAGTATGAACTAACCAATTATAAACTTCGGTTATTTTCTATGCTTAACTTATGGCAGAGATACATAAAATTAGGAGGGCACCTGTCCTCCCAAAATTTCTTGGCTTTCACAGCCGCAGCTGCACAATGCTTTGACCCCACTAAAAGTAAATTCATAGGTCCGCCATCGAACACGGGTATCATTCCATTAAAGAAAGACTTTGCAATGTTATTCTCGAGGTTACTTTGTCCCTGTGTTCTGCATCTCTCATCAACAAGAAACATTTACAACTTTACTTCAGAATTGCTTTATTTTACCCTAGGCGTTGCATCTCTCTTCTTCTTTTTTCCTATTCCTCTCAATGAATTCTTCCTCCGCCAAAATTCTTTTCTCTATCTTCATCTACTTTCTAAATAAAATAAACACTCTTTCATATTGAAGAAACACACTAGTTTCTCCATAATAGAATAGAATCTTAAACGACTGATATTTTCCCCGAGGAATAGAATCTCCAATAATGAATAACTTGAGGTTGAGGAGTGGTTCACCCATACGCAAACCTAGGTAATGGGACTATTTTGGTAGGATGCATACATGAACTGATCGATTTCTATACTAATATGCATCTGCAAGTGTAATCTGTTTGATACTAACATGTTTTCAGTTCGATCATGTTGTCGCTGACTTCCTCACTTCAGTCATTGCTTTTCTTTGAGTAAGATAACTTAAGGATTGAAGTCTAACTCATCCTAAAAAAGTATGAGATCTACAGTAATTATGTTAAGGAGCTGAAATATCTATCAAGAAACGCCTAAATATTGAATCTAAAGAAAATTAGATACAAAGTTGTAATGCAAAGATGGGAACTATAAATAAAAAAAAGATAAACACCTAAATATTGAATGAAAGAGAATTAGATACAAAGTTGTAATGTAGTATGGGAACTATAAATAAAAATGGTAACCAGCATGACTATGAAAAGAGGAAGATCAATTGGTAGAGAGTGGAATTGTCACTCCTCTAGCCTAACATTACCAAGGTGCAAATCAATTACACACCCATTTCTAGTAAAAGATGCATACTAATCACCAACTAAATCATATAATTTATTTCCGAATATGGATGGACCCAAAAAAAATAACAACTGACGGAACAAACAATAATTCAAGATAACCTTCAATTGCAACCCCCAATATCTATTTGTTACAATCTAATAGTACCCCACCCATCCTATAGTGTGCACAAACCTTCTAGGTTCAATTCTTCAAGTTTAGCGTTAATGAAGAACTATAAAAACTAACTCTAGACCTAACCCTTCATAATTCAATTCACTTAATACATAGGTTCGTTTCAAATATGGTTTTCTCTTACAAGAACCTCCAAGACTAATTTCCATTATTTTTAAGAATTCGCAAATCTTAGTAGTACCCCACCCATCCTACAATGTGCACAAACCTTCTAGGTTCAATTCTGAAGTTTAGCGTTAATGAAGAACTATAAAAACTAACTCTAGACCTAACCCTTGATAATTAAGTCACTTAATACATAGCTTCGTTTCAAATATGGTTTCTGTCTTACAAGAACCTCCAGTACTAATTTCCATTATTTGTAAGAATTCGCAAATCTTAGTAGATAAATTGAGCTTAAATCGGCTTCCTCTACAACCTTTCTAACTAAAAACACTAAAACGAAAAACACACTAAAAGTAACATTGAAGGAATGATTAATTCAAGCACAAAGGGAATCAAGCAAGCACCTGAGGAACTACATAATTAAAAATAATAATAATCATAATAAAAAAAAAAGTAAAAAAGGTAACTGGCATGCCTATGAAAAGAGGAAGATCCATTCCACTCCTCTAAAAAAACTACCAAGGTGCAAACCATTAGACACCGATTTCTACTAAAATATCTTTGCAAATAAATACTAATAGCCAACTAAATCATATAATTCCTTTCCCAAAGATAGATGAACCCAAATATTACAATTGTTAACAAAGCATAATTCAAGATAACCTTCAATTGTACCCGCCAATATCTCTTTGTTACATTCAGCACCTAAAGCACATTATACAATGTGCAAACCTTCAAGGTTCAATTCAAGTTTAGGGTTAATGAAGCTCTATACCTAACCCTTCAAAATTCAATTAACTTAATTTCGTTTCAAAATTGGGTTTCTCTCTTACAAAAACCTCCACTAATTTCCATTATTTGGAAGAATTCGCAAATCTTAATAGATAAATTGAGCTTAAATCAGCTTCTTCTACAACCTTTCTAACTACACATTTAAACATAAGTCACACTAAAAGGAACATTGAAGGAATGATTAATTTAAATCACAAAGGGAATTAAGCAAGCACCGAGGATGGTTGTTTCGACAAGGAGACATTATATCCATATAAACCTCATTTCCAATACGAAGAACATGTAACGCCGCAAATGATACAAAACATACCGCGGATGATTGAAGATACTGGAAATAGGGCTTACGTCATCTTTTATCTCATATGCCAATGACAAATGGATTCTTTCATCATCCACACTTCGCTAATAAAATTTCCTAATAATCATTTAAGTCACAAGCGCGCTCTTCCTAGTAGCGTCCATTATATTATCGTCTGCTTTTAAGCTTCTAACCCTAGAATTTTCAAATAGAAGTTCTGAATATCACACTTTCCGCAAAATACCCATTGATCAATGATATTATCATTCCATACAAAGGTAGGTGTTTGTCTAGCAATGGGATTCAGAGTCGCTACCGCTTACGTAGCATCTTTTAATATTTGGTCCTTTCTTTCAAACCAGTAACGCAAGGGGGTTTAAGTTTTGAACGCGTCGGGGATATCCATACGGAGATACAAAAATTATTCCTATCTTTGGTATCTTGCCGAGGGGTTAAAAGCGTAAATGACCTAAATTACTCCTTTCAAATATTATTAAATACTGAGTAATTATTTTTACCGCTCTCACCGTCACCGTCAATTAAAGAATTATTTTAGGTGGCTTCAAAAGCTTTCCCAAAGGGGCATCTTGTGAGAGAGATAGCCTTAGAGCTCAACATTCGGTGGATGCAATAAGTGGACCTGTTGCTGTACTCCTGGAAGACTTGCTTTCATCGATTACAAGGCTAGTTAACTTGTGGTTGGATGGTTCCCACTATTCTTGGTGAATTCATAACTAGTGCGCCTTTTACACCATTATTGAAGCCAGGTAGAGGGTTAAGACCATACCAATAGGCCTTTGTGTGGAGGAGTTGGTTTCCAAGTTGGTGCACTTCGGTTGGTAAGGAGATAACATCCTATCTAGGGAATTTTCAGTTTGGAGCAGGGGTTCTGTGTGGTGGCGAAGGTATTTTACATTCAGTCAACAGGATATTAGAGGTTAAAAGCGAGCAAAGTAATATGGAAATGGTCCTTTGTAGATTTGAGCAATGCTTTCAATTTGGTTGATAAAACTACGATGATCATCAAGCACCAGAATGTCCGTCGATGGTCGTCGTAAGTGCAATCAAATTAATAATCTTATTTTCACACAATTAATCGGTAATATAATGAATCAAGGATCGTTCCCAACGAAGGGCGTTGAGTTTTAGTTGTCAAAGTGCCACAAAGGGGGTTTTGTTTTAGATTTTAAACAAAATAAGTAATCAAATAAAGTTGAATTGTAATCGATAAAGAGAGATATGATCGAGGAATCCTTCTTCGTTAATAAACCGTCAATGAGTTATTATAGTTGCTCACTCGCCGTTAATCATAGATTATCACCAACCGTGGAATAACAACTATTTCAAAGGGTATTCCCTAAATTCCTTTTATCACCTATACTCAAGCTCTCCAATACCCGATTTTATTCTGCCTAAACCACCTATTAGCAGCCTCACCAAGGTGTAATTTGGTCGAATGCTTTATCCTTTGTTAATTCATAAGTTGATCCTAGTAGTTAGACTCTTAGCTCAAGTTACACTTTCTAGTGTTGTTTATACATAAAATCGCTCTGAGAACCTCCGTAAGGTCTTGTTCTCTACTTGTGTAAAAAGGTTATTTGACGATTACTTATCTCCTAACCCAATACTAGCAATAGATTAAATCAAAAAATCAATTTAGTTGTCCACCTAAACAATCCATCAATCGATTATAAATATTCATAATTGTATAAACAAACGATAATCATATGAAGAACTTCAAAGTAGATTAATATAATAACTCAAATCTTGTTTACAACTTAGAATTCATCCTCAATAAATAGGTGTTTATCTACTCATGGATGTAGAAACATCCATGATATACATATGAGAAAAGTTAAGAGATATCGTTATGATTGAAGAACCGCTCCGAAACCCTAGCTTTCGCTCCGTGTGTAGTTTCTTCTCTCCAAGCCTTACAATTTCGTGACCTCTTGATGATGTTTCATTCATGATCTAATACTTCTTTATATTGGTTTACATTGTTTGGGATTCAAGTATCTCGTGATCTCTTGATGATGTTTCATTCATGACCAAATACCTATTTATATAGGTTTAAATTGCTTTGGCTTTCAAGTATCTAGTCTTGGTTCAAGAACCCGACCCGAGAATATGAAATAAAGACCCTAACCGTGAGTTTTGACCTCTCTCAACAAAGATGTGCATACCCGTTTGCATACTTAAATTTCAGTTGAAATCCAGTGGGGATTAATATGCATACCTGTTTGCATACCGAAAATCTGTTTGCATACCCGTTTGCATACTTGCTTGTCTTCGTATTTGATAAAAAGCTTTTTTACCCACAACTTCTTCGTCCAACTCTAATGACCTCATTATTTTGCATTCTTTTCCTTTCAATTTCAAGATGGTGATAAGAAATCCTGAATTTGAATGAGTTAAGCTTGGTCTTTGGCCCGTATCTTGATTTTGAGCGTTTTGCTCCTTTTCGCCGCACTTCTTCCACTTCTCTTGGACTTGGGCACTTGGATACTTGGAATACTTCTATGCCTAGCTCTTTTTCAGCACTTTGTAGCTTCTTTTGGATGATTCACCTAATAGAGGCAAATAAGAGAAAACAAGAGTAATAATACGAAAATATGCAAGAATAATAACTTAAACAAGTATGGAATGAACACTAAAATCATATGAATTATGCACTTATCATCTGCCCAACTATTTTCAAGTGGGTTGAGTTTTGCTACGCAAAACCATCACGTTTATATTACGCAGAGATGTGCTGTTTAGCTTCAGCAGTAGGGGTTCAACAGTGGTGACCCCCAGGGCCTTTACTTTTCGCTTTTTCCTTCATACTCTTATGTGTAAGATCGACAGCATCGCAACCTAGACTTACAATCCCGGTACTTGGATGACGGCACTCTAATTGGCTACACTATTGAGGTCTCTAAGGCTCTTTCTATTATCCAGGAAGAAGGGGTTTTGTAGGGTTTGCGCTTGAATATATCCAAGACTCAGAACATCACCGTCCTACTACCGATCCTCACAGCTTAGAGTATGGAGTTTTCCGAACGAGATCGACAGGTGATCGGCCACCGGGGTTAAGATCCTGTGGGCTTCTGTCACCAGATTTGCGCTTTAGTGCTCAAATGGTATTAAATAGTGATAAAACTACGATTTAATGGAATCGCTTGCAAACCTCAGATCCTCTTGCGAATCACTTTCTTTTAAGAAGTGGAGTAGGTGTTTCTGCTATATTTCTCTATGCGCACGACTTGTCTTAAGCTATACGTCAAGCTCCGCCCAAGGTATGATTCCTACTTGTTTCAATACCCTTTGATCTCTTATAACATTAGATGGGCCTGTCTTTGGGCCTCCAACAACGCCTAATTACTCTACCTCTGTAGAGATGGGGGGTGGGTCAGATACAATGGAAGACACGGTAACCCACTATTATTTTATGGCATCATGGCTCAAACAGTAAAACTCGTAAGATAACATCCCCGAGAAAATCTCATATACATGGTACTAGTTCCACCTTTCCAAGATGCTGGATGTTTATATACATATTTGTTGCTCCCCTCCCTTCTTCTTTCAAAGATAGTTGACACGTCCTCATCTAATGAGAACTTTGCGCAAGCCTTACTTCGATGCATTAAAGAAAGAGATGCCGACAAAATATTATATGATCGAGCATGATTTGGTTCTATGACACCGTAACAAATTAAAGCATGCCTCAAGACTACCTTATACCAATTCCTATTAGTGGGCCGAATCAAAACATTGGGTCGCGCGCTTTGTTTAGTTGTTATGTTGTCGTTTTGTCTATCCTCTTTCGAGGAGGGTAGTGTTTGTTCTCGTTGCAAGAGCGCGATGGATATATATGAAGATCATGCCATACACATCGTGCTAAAGATGTTGGGTGAAGTTTCGCCAAGACTTAGTGCGTGATACTTCGTCGACGCGCTTGTGAGCCGGTGTACCGCTGCAGAATGAGGTTGCCTTGGGGATTCTAGATGATGATGGTTCCCGCTTTTTTAAGACCCCGATCTCATGGTTTATAATCGTAGAATGGACAAGACATATTTGATGTCATGGGGTTTCTCCATTTGGTGGTGGTGGTGTATCTAAATTTTTACCTGGTCGTGCTATCTCGATGTCAAGTCGTAAGCACAAAAAATATCTCTGGATAAATGCAAAGATTGTGGTTAGGGTTAGGGTGTTTTGGCATTTACTACGCTTGGGGATCTGGGGGAAGATATGGTTGTTTTCTTTAAAAGATTACGCCCTACATAGCTAGCTATGACTTCAATGAGAGAGCAAATTATTTCTTTTTTTATAGTGATTAGGTTGTTATTCAGAAAGGGATTGGGGCTCACCTATTGCTCTGGCTATCATCCAATTCTCTTGTAACCGAAGATGATAAGTTTATATAATCCTTGTAGGTTATTATTTTATTATATAAATATCTAATATTATTTAATCTATTTAAAATATAGTTATTACACAAAGCTTTTTTGAATCCTTGTAGGTTATTATTATTTTTAAATTTATTTTATTTCTTTAAAATAAGTGAATTAAGATTTTACACTTTTAGTTGGTAACCGAGCTACAAGCTGGGCACCAACCCTTTCGAATAGCAACACCCAACCTATGAAAAATAAATATATCCGGACCGCTACCAAAGATCATTACTAACTAAACAATTTTTCAAACGCTCAAGAAACAAATCATATTCTTCACCAAGCTCCCCTAGAGTAAAGGAAAGCTAAAACACCCAACCCAAAACCATGTGAGGTACATTCAACCAAATACTTAGTACGTTTACGCGCAACCGCCTGAAATGGCTTGGCCCCGGAATAAAGGCACGAACACCTCACCGCGTTGAATGGAGAGACACCCGTAACATCCATACACACGTCTTGGCCATTCTCCCAGCTTGTTAAGAACAAGAATATCCACAAGTCGAAATCCTTGTTGTCATCGTACGTAAAACCCGTAGCAACTTTTCGCGCATGGACACCACTCTTGTAGCATATATCAAAGAATTACATCATGAACCAAATCATGTCGAAACTTAATTCCAACATCATTAGCACAGTGAAGCGCATGATCCCCAAAAATATCCATAGGTTTATTGTAGCACGGGCATAAACCATCCTAAGCAAATAATGGGATACCAAGGCGATAACAAACTACAGCTCTGAACTGTCTGGGCCCAAGGCATTGATTCAACCCGCTGATTGGAACAGCTAAAAGGTAATCTTGTGCGTGTTTGACACGGTTACCTTTCCACTGTAACAGAATCTCTTACAGATAGTGAATATTGGGTAGGTATTTCTGCTTAACGTATCAAAATAAGTGATCGTTAGGGCGTGCATAGAAGGGGGCAAGTGTTATCGACACAGTAAGTTGAAGGCAAACCACATACCTGAATAAAGTTCTGAAGAGCTGTCTGGTAAGCAGAACCGTGATCTGGAGGAAATAAGTTACCAAGAATAACCTTCCACATTGGAGCAGTTTGACTCTGGGAAGCAAGATAACAATAGCTGCGAGTGTCAGACATAGTATATATACCAAGACCACCATCCTTGATAGGCAAGGTAGCCAATCTCTGTTGCAAAGGCCCAAAACCTGTACCATCTCCAGTGATTAAAAGCTTCAAATATTGAAGAAGATGGTCGTCATAAAGATCGATGGCTTTTTGTAAAGTCTGTAAGGTTAGTGGTACGCATCGCAAAGTATAGTCTGGACACACCGACTCAATTGCGAGGTAATAGCATCTCACTCTGCGGGTCTCTGAGTTTTTTGATAGCGGACATAAGTTGAATGGTCTTGTTCACCCTACTCAAAACTATGTCACTCATGAAATCCAAATCCAAACTCACAGGTCCACCCAGAAGTTTAACACCGTTGCGAGGTCTACCAATATCACTGGGGAAAACACCTTCAGCAATGCTACGAGGATCAACTGTAGGCCAAAAAACTTCAGTTTTTTTAATGTTCAGATGTAAACCCCTACATGGGCCTTCGGATTCTATTATGCTCAAAGCTTTAGCAACCTCAAGCGTATCACCAATGATAGTACCATCATCCAAGTACCAGGCATGCAGATCAAGTTTACAACGGGAGGCAATGGACTTCACAAGAGGGTGAAGTGTCAGAGCAAACAAAAGAGACCGAGGGGGTCACCTTGCTGAACACCAAGGGCGGAAGATAAAATGTGTTGATCGTAGTAAAGTTTAGCAGGCCTAGCATAGCAGAACTCAACCCAACGAGAAATACTTGGACAATGAAGCCGAACCTCTTTTATGAGATGGGATATGCACACCATGTTAAAAGTATTCGAGAAGTCAATAAGCAACATTGACATCTTGTTTGTATGACCCTTTAACTCTAGCAAACCATTAACTGCGTGAAGAATGCTTTCCCCTCCAACCGTCATCCCAACACCGAACTGATAGTCGCCTAAATAAGAAGACATTGCCTTACCGACAGAAAAGGAAGCTACCTTAGAGACCAAGCGACGCCAAATGGTTCCAACCGCAATAGGCCTAAGTCCTCCTCCTGGCTTGAGTAAAGGCGTAAGGGGTGCACTGGCAATGTACTCACCTAGAGCACCAGGGCATTTGCCTGCCAACCAAATGTTGACTACACCAGTAATCGAAGCCACCAACCCATCTGCATCCGCTGCTGCTGCCCCACTCAAGGCATCAACTAGATGTTGTGCACGTAAGCCATTACGACCACACGAAGTACCTTTAGGGAAACTCTTGATAGCACCCAAAACCGCTCTCGAATCAACCGTTATGGGGTCACTACAAAAGCCTGTATTCGGAATGGAAGGAGGAGGGGCAGTCGGATGTTTGGATTCAAGTTCAGCCAAGGTGTTATCATCACGCGGAGCAATACCATTCGAGGACAAGACACGGATTGCAGATGCATAGTGTCCATAGCCAATCTTTTTTCGGCAGGCACTCAATTTGGCAACCTCCGGCTTCTTCTCGCAGTCCTTCTCACTGTCCTTTTTAGTGTGTTGGTGGCATGGATGCTGCAATAACTTTGAAATCAGTTGGTAACACCCATTGGGTTCCTTCCAAACCAGTAGAGCTTGCTGAATCGCAGCTATTTGGAGCTTCTTCCGATTACTTGACTTCTCCTCCGCTGAACGTTTGGGTATGTATAGAGACAAGATGCAAATTGGAAGGAGTAGGAGCCGTAACCAAACATAAAGGTCAGCAGGTCTGCATAGCACATTATCAAGGAAGGTCTTCAAGGTGCATGAGAAAGTGAGTCTGCAGGGATGTGGAATGCTAGATACAGTGGTAAAACGCCTTTGAAAAACAGCATTAAGAAGTTCAGTGGACAAAGAGAAGGATTCCAGCTCATCGTCATCAACAGAACTCACCCCGCCAAGGAAATTGTAGCTGCAACGAGGCGTGTTCAAAACTTCACTCAATGGCTTGCTAACACCGTATATGGTGAATTCTGCAGAGGTGTCGTTAAAGGGACCAGGAATGATGTCGTTGTGTGCGCCTTTGTGACCTTTGCAAGGAGATCTCCAAGCATGTAATTTCATACACGTACAGCACAACCACATGTGGAGCTGAAGGTGAACTCTGTCAACAGATTTAAAAACCTGTAAATCACCAGCCATGGAGTCTCTGCAGCTGTTCTTGTTCGCAACCGAAAAGTGTCTACTATGCAGGTGACTAATGATAGATCCCCTGGCGTATCCCCTTCCATTAACTCCGCCTTGGAATCCATGAAGGTGTTTGAACGGACAATGGTAATAACCATTCTGCTTCGCATCAATAACTCGTGGTATGAGACGAAGGAGATGGTCAGGCAGAGAAGAAATCGCAGTTGGCCGAAAGCAGAGAGCAACCATGATAGAGAAAAACAATAAAAACCATAAAGAGATAAAGCAAGAAGCAAAAACCCAAAACCCTAAGGAAAACTCAAGCCGCGACTCAAAAACACCGTGGAAATCAAGAAGAAAAATCAAAACAAGAAGAAAAAGCGATGAAAAAAATCGTAATTGAGTCGGAATGAGACCAATCCATTGAAATCTCGACTTTCAATCGCCAGAAATAGTCGCCGGAGCTCATTTCTTTAAAAAAATTTAACTTTTTTTCTTTTTCTTTTTTTGTTTCTTTATAAAACAAAATTTTATTTTTAAAAGAAATTAAGAAAAGGTTAAAAATTGACAACAAAATAAAAAAAATAAAATTTTTTATTTGTTTTCTTAAAAAATTAATTTTTAATGAAATAGAAAAAGTAATTTTTTATTAAAAAATTATTAAAATCTTTTCAATAAAATAATTTTTCCATGAAAAATAAAATATATTTTAAAAATACAAGGACAGTTTAGGAATTATAAAAAGTATACAGATAAGGGGTTTCAAATTTCTTTTCAAAATGTCCATATTTTTTTTTATTATCATTATCCTCAGTTGCGCGCATTCATAGTCTTAAGGGTGCTAATAAAACAAATCTTGCATTGTTTCCAAAACCCGCCCGGAAATTGATAAAAAATGCTAATCCTTAATTGGCTTCACTTTAATAAAACTAAATATTTTAATTCAATCTCTAGCTTTTCCGATCTAAAACTAAGAGCATTTCTAAGAGCATCTCCAATGCAAGGGGTAAAGGTCTTAAATTAGTATGACACCTAGGATTTAAGACTTTTTGCACCAAAGTTTTATCTCCAATGCAAGGGTGGAGGTCATAGAAAAAGATGACATGGCTTATTGGGGGTAAAGGAGAAGGTGGAAATAAGACTTTCTTCATGACCCTAGGTCTTAAGTCCACATCATCTTTTGTCTCTTAATTTAAATAAAAAGTGTAAGGTAGTACCTTGGAGATTGGAGATAAAATTTAGGTAGAAAGTGTTATATTTAAATTTTTTTTATCATGTAGTGAATAACCCACAACCAAAAGGTATAAATAACACCTCTACATAGGATGACCTTGACCTCTAGCATTGGAGATGCTCGAATGCTATGGGTCAAGATCATTCTATGTGGAGGTCTTATTTAGTACTCCCTCCGTACCACATATATAGGCAGAGGGACCAAATCTCTTAGATTAAGAATTTTTTTTTGATTTCATAAATATTCATGGCTTTTCCTGTTTTACCCTTATTATATTCCCTATGTTAGAAACATAAACTTAAATGTGAGGATAACCAAGCAACATAAATAGGGGTAAAATGGATAGAAACCATCTTGAAATTGTCACTCTCACTTATCTAATTGTACAAAAGAATATGTCATATTCCGCCATATATAATAGGTACGGAGGGAATATTAGGGTGCACATGGACCCGACCAAACCGCCAAAACCGCCCGATCCGACCAAAAATTAACCGAACCAATCCGAACCGAAAGAACTCTATGACACTGTACGGTAAATGTTATCTAAAACCGAGCTATCTACGGTGCTACTCGGTGGTATACATCTACCGACCGACCTCAATAAAAACAGACCGATCTAAGATATCAAAGGCTAAAAAAACCCTTGTACCCACGTACAAATGTTTCTCTTAAATATTCCCGTCCAGCCGCACCTTCTCTTTTATTCTTCCCATTTTCCTTTCGAGTAAAACTAGGGCTGGGAAGAGGCGACTCCATCTTCAACCTTCTTCTATCCCTCTTTATTAACTACAACAACCCTCACCTACGTCACCATTATCATCTCCAAGTGATGTTGAGTTTTGTTGATAATCAAATAGATTCTGCATGTAATGGAAAAGTCTGTTGATTTGATTTTTATAAGAAGGATTTGGTTTGGACTTGTTGATTGAGGTATTGCCAATAATGGGGTTTAGTTTGATTTCGATTATTTGATTGAATGTTTTAATTAATTGGATCTTATCAATGGGGTTTAGATTGCTTCGTATTTTTTTTGATTGTTTTCGTCATTTGAGGTACTCTTATCAGTGGGTTCTAGTTTGATTTCATTTTTTTTTGTTTTTGTATGATTTTGTGTTGTCATCATCCCTCCCGGGTGGATTTTTGTTTTACTGCTTTGTTTAATTTCTTTTGAAGGAGGAGCACTATCAATAAAAAAGCTGACGATTTTCCTATGTTCTGTATATGAGATCTAAATTTCGTTTTGATCGGTGATGCTCCAAAACGAAAGAAAAAATTTGGTCGGTAAACTGGAACCGATCCACACCGAACCGATCCTGAATCGGGAGGTTTACACCCGATCTAAATTAAAAGTTCAGTACTAATTGGTGCAGATTAGGGGTGTAAATTGGGCCGGGCCGGGCAGCCCGGCCTAATTATTAAATGGGACGGTATAGGGCGGGCAGGAACATCTCTTACCCATGAAATTAAAAGGGCCGGGCGGGCAGGATTATTTATTTACAGTTAGTACCCATGGCCTTTCCAAGCCTGTTTTGTAATTTGGGCTCGGGCGGGTAGGGCCGGGAGGGCCTTGAATATTATTTATTAAAAATAAAAAGAAAGTAATGTAATAATACACAAGTTTTACCTTAAATTAATAATCAAATACGAGATTTAGATGGGAACAAGATAAACCAAACTTCCTATAATTTTTCCTGAATTGAATCATCAGAAAAGGAAACTGCCTTAGATTTTGTTCAATATTTTCTCTATATGGTTAACAAATGTAGATTCTTATGGAGTAAGAGTTAAGAAATACATATGAGAAACTATGAGGATTGACTGTATTAAGTATATGTACCAAATATATTCTAGGATAAAAAAATGAGAACAATCACTTATGCTGGGTAAATGGATAACATTGACGGGCTAATAAGGCAGGTGACATTGATGGGCTAATCAAGGAGGGTATCGGCCTGGCAAGAAAATTTGACTTGGGCTTGTGCCCGCGCTCTTATCTAAATGGGCTAGGCCTGCAAGCCCGTAATGGGCCACGGGCACCCATGGGCTCGTCATGGGACAGGCAGGACTGGTATTAGGGCCTTGGGCTCACGGCTAAAATTTACACCCCTAGTGCGAGATGAAAAAATATACCGACATGTACGGTCTACCTATGGCCTGTGATGCGAACACCGACCCGAACCGACTGTGCACTTCTCGGGGAATATATCTTTGGTTGTGGGTCATTTATTACATGAAAAACATGCTTAAAAAAAAAAAAAAAACTTTACATGAAAAAAAAAAGAAGATAAGACTCTCTACCTAAATTTCATCTCCAATCTCCAGGTTTTACTTAACACTTTTATATAAATTTAAAGACAAAAGATGATGTAAACTTAACATCCAAGGTCCTACAGAAAGTCTAATCTAAAAATTTTCCTTTACCCCACTTAGCCGTATTATCTTTTATTATAACATTGACCCTAGCATTGGAGATGTAAATGGGTGGAAAAAGCTATTTTTAGACCCGACTCCTTACACTGCATATGCTCAAAATATTTTAACTTCATCTCCAACTTCGTCGATCCAGAATAGATTGTTGGGTAGTAGGAGATAGTTGGTCCATGAACAGCTGACATGATAACTGGATCCTCAATGATAAAATTCTACTTGACTGCAAGATGGAGTTTGAATTCTCTTCGAATTTGTTATTTTCTTTCATCATTTCCAAATTCTTGAACATAAACTTGCTTTCTATCAAAAAACGGGATGAATAAGGATAAAATTATATGGCTTTTAACTAATGATAAGAGCTTTACTTACATATTTTTTTATGTTGAATCCATACTTGGTTCACTAGATTTTCTACAACTTACCTTGTACTATGCTTGTTTTCCTTTTTATGTCTCGTGATTAGGGACTTAGCCAAAAGCAATGGAAATAGTTTAAAAGAGTTAACAGGTGAAGCAATACAAGCCCTCAGTAGCACGTTTGGATACCAGAAGCATAAGTCATAAACAAAAATATCCTGCTTCACAAAAAGTTGACTTTTTTGTTTCCACGAGTAGTTCTAAAATTTTATACCAAACCAACTTCTTACTTTTTGACTTCTTGAAGGCGGAAGTCATACGGATGTGTATCCAAACATGCTATAAGTAACCAGAGTCAAGAGAATTGAAAAAAAAAACACAAATAAGAACTACAAATCTCGAAAACACAAAAATATCCAAAAGAAAGGAAAATAGACTTAAGATTTAGTAGTATCCATTTCCATCTTATAGAGAATGGAAATAACAAGCCAACGGAAAAATAAAGAGATCACTCCGACGTCAGAAAAATAAGTTGTAGACAAGATAGACGGAACAAGATACAGACTACGATACAAGTTTATGGTTGGCACGGTTTAAGAAATTAGTCCATGCCGACAATAGCACTTCTTGGAAAAATATAGGTTGTTTATGGGTCAATAGAGTTGGCATATTTATGAAAATCATCCATTACCAATTGTAACAATATCTAGGACAATTTTGACGCGTTTTTTACTTTTATATCGAGGAAAATTTGTTCCAATATGATGGCCTATAATTTTTGGAGCTATATCAGAAGACTTCATAAATTCTAAGAGAAGACGTTCTAATACCCAACTTGGAAAAGAAAAGGGTCTAGGATTTGTGACCATTAAAAACTTTCGACGAATATAAGACTTGATTTACCTTCTTATTATTATTTTTCATAGCTATACTCTTTTATGTTGGTAATTATGTATTCGAATATCACAAACATGTTACTTAAATTAATATATTAGTTTGGTTCTTTAATTTCATCATATTCATCCATATGTTCTACTATTAATTACTAAATTTGTGCTTGTGCTACGCATCAGGAGTATTTAACTTCTCATAAAAGTTTCCTTATTTTAACAGAACTGGCATACAACCCGAGTTACGTACTATGCATATAAAACTTCTCGCGAGATATCATACCTTTTTCTGTCATACATCACTTGACTTGCAAATCTAACTGATGGATAAGTTACTTGCCTCAGATGACGTATGCGTGGTTGAGGATAACGTACGATATTTCTCAACTTTCAACTACCAACTTGCACTGCACATGGCTGTCGTAACAGGATTCGTGTGCATTGGCCACATTGGTTGTAGGGGCATAGATACTGAGGAAACTAGGTAACTAGAGATAGTTTACTTGGTATCAACTATACGAAGTTGATAGTAGTCTTTGTATGACGACTCAATTCTGAGCATATTCAAAACTGTACTAGGTCCCTAAGTTTTTCTGCATTTGCGGTTTCCTTGTTAACAAAATCTTGTTGTGTGATTTTAATTTACTTTATGCATTATAATTATTTTCCATGACTACCAGCTGGCGTGAAAATATGTGAAAAATAGCAACAGATATACAGATCCGTGGCAGTAGGGTCGTGGATAATAATCAGCATTTTTGTAATGAAAGTAGTTGCACTTGTACGTTAATCACACACTTGGGTTGATCCCTTTAGTTAAGGTTCATTTTGGTTTATACTATATACCAAGTGCGTACCTTGTTTTCGTCATCTTCTTGACAGTATGTGTCTATATCATATCACACAAGGTATCTGACTTATAGGTTGATATCATAAAGATAGTGGTGTACTTGGTACCCTCGTCATTTCATAATTGATCATAACAGTTACACAGTTAAGTTTTTGGCACAATAATTATCCATAAAAAGCTACCGAATGCTTTAAAAAAAATTGTCTGAAGGGTCGCCCAAGTTTTTCCTTATGGGTAACATTCTTCATCGTGTTAATTAGCAGCATAATTATGGTAAATGATGAGTGCCAAATATTGCATATTTCTACATCTATTTATTGGCATTTAACTCATCTTTTGTACTCGTAAACGGATATTATCCTAGATTCTGTATTTTCTTTGTTTTCAAGAATAAATATTTGTACTTAATTAATTTTGTGTTTTTAGGTAGTAAATAAAGTTGAGAAATGGAGGAGCCAAAAGAGCAGAGAATTGGAGGCGGCGTCTATGGAGCAGCAAGCCAAAGCCCACTGCGCATCGCTTGCAACCCAACTTACAAGACATGGGCTTAAGCTAGCCATGACCGGATCCGAGCCCCATCCACCCGAGCCGTTGAGATCTCGCCTAGCCTACATCCCACGGTCGCTCCTTCACTCACATCAGTTCCTCGTTGCTCCCGCTCAACACCAAATCACCTACGATTCTCCCTGAGCCGTTCGAATCTCCCTCAGCTAGATCCAACGCTCGCTTCAACCTCCTCATCGATCTTCTCATGCACCCGCTCACACCAAATCACCCTATACCTATACCCATCGACCAAACCTCATTTCTTCTTCCATCTTCTCTCTTCTCCCACGACTCCACAGAGAAAAACCCATACTTCTTCTTCTCCTCCATACCCACGCAGAGATCATCACCACCATCACTCCATCTCCTGTCATCACCGCTACTCCATCAGTACCTGCTCTGCCACCCTCGTTCACCCATCTCCATCCATAGCTTCTACCATAACCTGAAGCTAGGGTTGAGATGATTGAAACTAGGGTTTTCCCCAACAACCGAGGCATGGTGCGATTCGAGCAAGAATAGAGGTTTGAGTCGAGTACATTGTAGTTGTTTGAGAGTGTTTTGTGAGATATACAAGTGAGGTTCTTGATGAAAGAGAAATTGAGCATGTTTTAGGGTTCATAACTTAGTTTCAATTTTAATGTCTGTTTTTCACCATGTTTATGATGTTCTAAATTAATTGCTAGGATTACAATGAAACCCTAGCTCTTTTGTCATCGTTGTTCAACTGTTTTGAAATGTTCTTTGCATGCTTAAATTATAAGATAGTTCAATTCTAGCACTTTCATTGCTTTGATCTCACAATGGATGCCATGTATCCATTGTAGTTAGGATAACTCTCTGCATTGAGTGTAATTCAGCTCAAACTTCAATCACTATTGCTAGCCCTTGACTAGTTGTGCTTAATTAGACAACTAGTGCTCCGAATTAGCACCCTTAGCAGATAACTTGAACTATTCCTGGTGAAACCCTTAGATAAGTGATAGCCCGACACACTTTCCTTATCTCGTAGTAAGAACATTCAAGCTAGTTGAATAACATAACTTGAATTAGCGGTGGATTTGATAATCCTAGTGCCCAGTAACTTCAACACTTGTATTTCATCTTACTTTTAGCTTTGAAACCTTCAACTCGATCGGTAAGACTATAAACAAACCTCCATATTTTGTGCTACCTCCCACGAAATCGGTTAAGAGCTATTAGATCACATAACACACCCAGTTCTCGTGGAATGACTCCGTGCTTGCCACCGCTCCAAAGGCACCTGTGCACTTGCGATTTAAGACGTAGGAAATCACTTTACTGGACCTACCAAGTTTTTGCGTAGCGCATGCTGAGGACTAGTAGTGTGCTTGTTTGTTCTTTAGAGCTTAATTTCTTTGTTTTCAACACTTCCACGTACATATTTGCTTTGAATCATCTGTGCTATCTTCTGTCACTTTGAATCATCACTTGGTTTTCATTTTCTTTGTGCCTATGTCATATTTCTTTGTCATTTGCATCTCTTTAACTTAATCTGTTGTAGCTTAACTTAGCCCAACCTTTTACATATCTGCTTTGTTATTGCATCTGTACATTGTCACATCCATTAGTGTAACTTAGTTTACTTAACATCTGTAGCATTGAGCATGCTACATCCATTCAAGTTTCTTTAAAGCTCTTTCTCACCACCTGTGACTTAGATTTTCTTTTATTCTTGTTAGCCCCATCTATCTCATACTCTGCACCAACATAACTCTTACGTAGCTTACATTCACTGCTGTATTCTGCATCTTTGCATCAGCTTGTTAGTTGAGTTACATCACCTGCTCAAGTTCATTCAATTGCTCTATAATCTTGTGGGTTGGTTTTGATCACTTTGTGCACATTTCCTCATATTGCTCTATCTATGCAATATTGAGAACTGAAGTTGAGTTGTTGAGTTAGTGAGTACCTTGGAAAGCTGAGCAAATTCAAGGAAAGAACAAGGAGCGATAAACCAGGGTGGAATTGCCTAAACCCGGTTTAATCTTGGTGGTATTGCTTCTAACTCTTTTCAGTGTGATGTATGTGTGATGACCACGGATGCATGATAAAACTCTTGCTAGGTAGTTCTCAAAGTTTCATTTTATCTTGTGTTCACGTACTCGACTCCGACCCCTCTGACTGTGAGTTGAAGCTACTAACTTGGATAACAAATTTGATGCAAACCTGTTGAGCCAAATGCTTGATAAATTGCATACCACTGAGCATATCCCACCCAACTCTATTCTTTGCTCAACCACGAGTCGAGTGCTAATTGGATGATAAGATTAACGTGACATTTGAATAAACTTGCTAGCCCCACGAGGCTGCAAGTTTGAGCTTGACTTGTTGAGCCAAAGTGTGAGCAATTGAGCAATCGATACCAGACATCTTGAGGAATTGCATACCCGAGCATATCCCATACCTTGACACGCTCCGGCCCCGAAGCTGTCCGTTGAGCCTACTTGCCGTCGAGACCCTTAGTAGCTGAGCTTGTGAGCCATCCGCCTTGTACCCTTATGCATGTTTCACCTTGTGCTAAACCTTGCATCCGTGAGACCACTGTTGACTCTGCCATCCATTGTCTAACATGTGCATCTTGTGCATTTGCTAAACCTACCACTTGCTAAGGCCTCCGCCATGCTAATATATGCATATTTGTGAATTTGTTCTCTAAGTTTGAGATCAAGCTGAACCGGATTGACACTCCATGACATGATTGAAACCGTTGTAGAATGCTAAAATTGCTCATCTGTGATTACATCCATTGCTCTTTTGAATGTGTGGATCAAACTGCACCATGTGTGTGTCTCGTGGCATTTAATTGACTTGTAAATAGCAGAGTTTGTTTAGCA